>MCJB01049058.1:0-42813 GCA_002018475.1 Nicotiana obtusifolia | reverse complement strand
TTGGGGTTCGTTCATTGCATTGTGTACAGTCAGAGTCATGCAAAAGAAGGAAAAGGATAGTCTCACATACCTTGCAATACTTTCCAATCTCAAGCTATGAAACTTCCACGACTTCTTAGTCTACAATAAAAGAAATGACACTACCGTTATCGTTCAAGCGTCGTAACTATTATGTACCGACTGTAACCTATTTTGCAATAAAACGGACAGCACCTCCCCTATATATATGACTTCACACAAGTCCAAACAGTCACAAAACAACCAAACAACATCAATAAGAATCATATTGAGCCTCCCAAAACAGTCCACGCACAAACCAATCACTTCATACGTACAATGGCCACTATAGTCGTGTCAAACGATCCGGAAATGGTATGAACAACTATCAGGCCACAACCCTAAACATATATGGTGTTTCTCCACACCCTTCCTCATCGAAAACTTCACAAATCATTAGTATAACACGCAGGTTTACAGCAACACAAAACAGTTCACAAAACAGTCCGCTACAAGTGAGTAACTTGAACTCACGGCTTCCGATCATCATCCCGTGAGTTCTTACATGTATAGAACCACTTACCAAGACTTAACAGTAGAAAACATGTATTAAATAGAGCATTAAAATCACCTTGCTTGTTAGATAACTCAGCCTTTGCTTTGATTCCTCAAACTCTAGGGTTTACCTTCAACTAGAACTTGAAAGAGGGAAAAATCGATTAGGGTTCGTGTGGGATTATTTTGGGGAGGGGTTGCAGGGGTTCTTTTAGGTTTTGAAGCTGTGAAATAATAGTGAATTATCAGGCTTTAGAAGCTTTTAAAAGCCCTCTCTTAACCGACTTGGGGCTTTTAACTTTTAGCCCTTAATTTTGGCAAGTAGGTGATGCACCTACTTGTCACCTACCAGCCTGCGCAGTTCTACAGAAATGCAATTATCTCAATACTCCGAGATCGTATTGACAAAAGGTTTGAAGAATTGGAAACTAGACTCATAGACCTTTAATTTGGTAGGTAGATCACCCCGTAATTCCTTGTAAATTGGGAGAAAATCGCAGAAACATTTGACCTAACGTTTAAGTAAAATTGTGAACCTAAGTTGCGACAACTTTTGTCGACTCTTGTTTCATAACTCGTTTGACTTCAAGACTTATGAAACGGATATCATATCATTCAAATAACTTAAAACATGACATATTGGTAATGTTAAACACCTCTCGATTTTCCCAAAAACGCGAGTTACAACATCCTTAACTCGCTTATCCTCTAATACTTGTTAACCGCCCTTATACACCTTTGCATCGTTTAGGACCAATAGGACTAAACTCTTATTGTCTCAAAGGTAATTCTCTTCTCGAACCAAGGTAGACTATCTTACGGTGTAATATAACACGTACAAATATGGGTTATAACACAAAGCCAAGTCTGTGGACCGTTTTTATGACTCAGAAATACTGCAAAAGGCTTAATCCTATGATTGTTTCTTGGAGAGGTGGATCTCATATATGGAGAAAAATGATTGAATGCAGAAACATCATAGAACATCAAATCTTCTGGAAACCTAAGATGGGATCTTCTCTATTCTGGTTTGAAAACTGGACTGGATTGGGAGCTCTATATTTTTTTACCCTACCTGACTTTATGTGTGATGAAACAGTACAAAACATATATGATGCGGTACATGATGGCCACTAGAATGAGGAGAAGATCAGAGAACTACTGCAAGATGATCTTGTCGTACACATATTGGAGAATATCAAACCACCAGCCCTTACAGATGTGCTTGATAAACCTTCATGGATGCTAATAACTATAGGTGAATTCACTGTAAAATAAGCTTGGGAATACCTGAGGAGGAAGCAAAATCCTTCTAATGCTTACAGAAACATCTGGGTGCAAGGGCTACCTTTCAAGATTGCTTTCTTCATGTGGAAAGTATGGAGAAACAGGCTACCACTTGATGATTTCTTTAGAAAACTGGGCTATCAAATGGCATCTAAATGTTGGTGCTGTGTAGAGCCACAAGAAGAAACAAGACAACATCTATTTTTTACATCATATGTTGCAAGCAAAGTATGGAGGCACTTCCTTGGTAATGCATGAATTAACATGAATGGAATCACATTGCATCAGGCTGTGGTTAAATGCTGGGCTGGAGAGGTTGTACCTAGATTGTAACCTATAATTCAAGCTTTGCTATCAATAATTGTTTGGGAGCTGTGGAAGAGAAGAAACAGTTACAAATATGGGGATACAGTCACGTCAATAAAGTCATTTACCAGATCACTGCCACCCTTCAATTACTCATCAAAGTCAGAAAGCCAGGCATCCAAATCATCCCTCATAAATGGCCAGATATAATCACTATGATGGAGGAATACACTCCCATTTTGAAGTACACAAAGGTGCTATGGGAATTCCCCAATCAAGGGTGGTTAAAAGTCAATACAGATGGAGCCTCTAGAGGTAACCCAGGGAGAAGCTCAATTGGTATTGTATTGAGAGATGAACAGGGAGATTTCATATATGCATGCTGCAAGGAAATTCAAGAAGGCACAAACACAGAAGCTGAGGCACAGGCAATACTGGAGGCCTTGAGATTTTGTGTCCACAATGAACTCTTTATCATAGATCTCCATACTGATTCAATGATGCTACTGAAAGGCATAAAGGGAGAATGGAGAGTGCCCTGGTCCATTAAAGAAATAGTAGCAGGAATTAAAGAGCTGATGGCAAGATGTAATGCAACAGTAACACACACACTCAGAGAAGGCAACAAACTGGCAGATCATTTGGCAAACTATGCCCTGGATGTTGGACTTATGGAATGCTACTGTTTTGCTGAGCTGGATACACAAAGTAGAAGGTTGATCAATAGTGATAGGAGCAAATGCCCATATCTAAGAGTAAGAGTGGCAGGAAACAAGGGGCAGTAACTGTGCCAAAGGGAAAGGAGCCTGTGGAGGGCAAAACAGCAGTGGTGATGAAAGAATGGAGCAGTGGCTTTACACTAACAATATGCTACTTGTTGCAAGAAACACAGGAGCAACCAACCTCATAGATCAACCACATCATCTAACTTGTTTGTTTTTGCATGCAGGTAGGAAGAACTGGAAAATGCAGCACCAAGCACAACTGCAGCAACTGCTTGAGATTTCCACACCAGCCTCTGGCAAATGGACTATCATGGAAAAACACCACACAAGTGACACAATACACAGTCAGCCAACTATAAAGCTTCAACTCAAGAAGACAGCAATTGATCACCCTACTACTTACCAGCACCCTCAACCTCACAATGCCACAGCAAGAACACAACAGCAGTAGAAGAAATTCTTTCAAAGATACAGCAACTGCATAAGGCAGCATCATCTACTCATCCCTCTAGTCGCCATGATACACTCTTGGGCAGGAGCACAGCAGCACCGCTCATGCTTCTGTCCACCATGATACACTCTTGGGGTCAGTCTACTACTGAAGAAGCAATGTGCAACATTCATAATGCTCTTTCCATTGCTACTATGGCATCTAGACTGAACACCAATCAATTTGTGCAACTCCATTAACATTTCAAATCAACGAGTCAGCTCAAACCAAAAGAACGCAAAGGCTTAGTTCAGCAAAATCACTGCCAGCAATAGAAGAAACTCAGCAACAACAACCTCACCTCTCAAATGCAGCAGACAAGGCAAACACGAAGAATACACCAACATCAGCAGCAGCAAGCCACCACCGAACTCAACAACTTTCATACCACTGCAGATATATTGGTATGGCCCAGATCATTGATGCAATTGCAAGGTGTGGTATTAGAACTAGTAGTGCTCAATCTCTTGCAATTACAGCAATCATCATGGATCTTCCCTGCTACCATAAACCACTAGAACCCAGACAACACACAACTACACAGGAACATCAATATGAACAGCCAAAGTCAACATCAACTACATGACACAGATGCACAACCAACAGATAGGCAACATAAGCAACATTCTAAAACAAACATAGATGATCACATAGTCATAAAGCTTTAAAGTTAGCACACAAATCAAAACCAATTGATATACCATCAGCAATAAACTAAATTTCAAAGTAGCAGCAACACAAACACCATATCCTCCACTGAACTCAACATCTCCTACAAAACTGTAAATAGCTTGAAATGGTCCAGATCATTACTGCAGTTGCAAGGTGTGGTATTAGCACCCTTGGTGCTCAATCTGTTGCAACTACAGCAATTATCATGGACTTTTTCCCCCACAATGCATCACTAGAAATCACACAACATACAGCAACACAGCAACAGTATACCAAGCCATCAGCAATTACATGTCATAGAAGCACTACCAACAGGTTACCAAATGAAGCAGCAAGAATCAAAAGTAGAGAACAGCTCCCACAGAAGAAGCAAGTCAAATAGACAACCTAACAGAAGACACAAGATACAAAAATACTCTCAGCAGCAGCAGACCCAGCACACAGGCTACCCTCCCAACTTCAGAACCAACAGCAGCAATCAGAATATTGCTAACTCAACAACACAAACAACAATGCCATCCAATTGCAGGGCGGACTCAGATAGCTACTCATTCACTTTTGGGAGGTAAGGTTCATGTCCCCTCCACTTTTATATTTTGCTTCTATTAATAAAACTTATATTTAGCCAAAAGAAAAATTCCTATCAAGGTATGTGGGAGATGCATCTCTCTACTTGGGCAGAAAATCACAAAATAAAATAGTACTCTTTGGACAATGTCTCTAGCAACCCAATTAGTCTAGTGATATCACAAATTGTCACTTTGTCAAGTGTAGCTTATAATTCTAAATAAACAAGCAAGAAAATCTTCATATTATTCACGGATAAAATCGGGGGTAATGTCTACCCCGATTTCCCGTGAGAAAACAGAGGAAGGGCACGAATGCACGAGATAATAATCGATGTTAAAGATTTTTCGTATCGAGATCCAGGAAGAGTGAACGATGTACTCATCATCGGGTCTGATAACGCAACCCACCCCGGGCAGAGAATGAGTTCTAAGACTTCGGTAAATACAGTAAACGGTTGCACATGACAGATAGAGAGCCCGTGATATTCGCACTCAACCAGATATCACGACGCAGATCTCGCTCGAGGTCGACTATGGATTAGTAATTACTAGGAAAGGAAGATTTTTACCCTTTTTAGACTTACACTACGGATGAAACTCTCCTACTATATAAAGGGGAAGTTGTTCTTTTGTAAAATATATTGTAACACGCAAATCAAAGAAATACAAGTTTATTTTCTACATTTTAGCTACAGTAAAAGTTCTTGCTCAGCTATACTGTTCTTCATTCACGACTGGTTCGAAAGAAAGGTCCAATCGGGGACGAGGTCATTGTTCAATCTAAGTTCAGGCTTGGCCATAACGTCATAATTGGTTTGATCGCTTATTTCGTCTTTAATTCATTCATCTAATATTCTTAATTATTTGTGTTTAATCAAACCACATATCCTTAAAACAACATACAAATTTAGTTGTTATCCAATTTTGGGGTAAACCGTTTAGCGCCCATTGTGGGGCTAAGAATAATAGTAGTGAGTTGATACGAAACTCCATAACACACCCTACTGTACGCTTGTTCTTTAAAGTCTTAATTTCAAGTCAGTCCAAAAATGTCAAACTCTCAGTTTTCTCACTTGAACGTTGACGATGAGTCTGGACATCGTAGTGAAATTAATAATTTGGTGCCCAATTACAAGGTGCCTCCTGCCGATCCCAACGGTGTCCCAACTGCCGACCCGGTCGATGCTAACTCCGAGGTGGCCATCAACATCAATTTGTCAACTGATCCTGAAAACAATGTTCGAGGGGGACCTCAACCAACAGCTCAGAAAGCGCCCAAAGGCGAAGGTGATGGGGTAAGCCTACAGCTAATTTTCAAAATGTTGCAGGCTCAACAGGTGGTAATAGCGCAGCTGCAGAATCAAAGCCACACCCCCAACAGGTCGAGCCCGAACAATCCCAGGAAAGCACCCGAAGAGATGAAAAAATCACAAAGAGACCACGTAAAGCCGAGCCCCGGGTCAATCCCGAGGTAATGAAAATGCTTGAAGCATTAACGAAACGTGTGGAGTCATGTGAGAAGAAGATTGAGGCTATGAAGAGAAGGTGCAAACATACAATTCCAGGATCGATCAGATCCCGGGAGCACCCCTGATATTGAAGGGGTCGTACTCCAAAAAGCTTATCCAAAAGCCTTTTCCTCCGAGCATGGCACCGAAGCGGGTCCAACAGAGGTTTCATATGCCCAACATACCCAAATATAATGGGACCACAGATCCAAACGAGCATGTGACCTCCTATACGTGCACAATAAAGGAAAATGACTTAGAAGACGATGAGATCGACTAGGTGTTACTGGAGAAGTTTGGGGAGACTTTGTCCGAGGGAGCAATGATATGGTATCACAACTTGCCCCAAAATTCCATTGACTCATTTTCTATTCTTGCAAATGCTTTCGTAAAAGTCCATACCGAGGCCATCAAAATCGAGACCAGAAAGTCAGACCTTTTCATGGTGAAACAGAGGGACAACGAGATGCTCAGGTAGTTCGTGTCGAGGTTCCAGATGGAACGGATGGACCTAACACCGGTTGCAAATGATTGGGCCATTCAGGCATTCACTTAGGGGCTCAACGCCCAAAGTTCTTTGGCCTCTTAATAGCTAAAACAAAATTTGGTGGAGTACCCGGCGGTAACCTGTATCGACATCCACAACAGGTACCAGTCAAAGGTCAGGGTTGAGGACGACCAACTCGGGTCCCCTTCTAGATCTGTTAACCCTATCAGGGCTGACGATAGTTCTAAAAGGTCATTGATCAAGAGCCAAGTCCGGCCCGAGATCGATATCAACCATACAGTGTGGACCGATGAGGAAATGGATCCAGGTGCCATCCTGCAAGGAACGAGAAGAGAAGCGATCAAGGGCCCGTTGGCCGAGGCTTGATGAGCAAAAATGGGTTCGATAGGCCGTTGGGGAGCAAGGAAGCACTGAGATTTTTGGAATACAACTTCAATGTGGATGCCGCCAATATCATGTCAGCCATAGGACGCATTAAAGAGACCAACTGGCCTCGACCTTTGCAGTCCGATCCTACCCAGAGATAACCCAACTTGATGTGTAAATATCACGGCACTCATGGTCACAAGACCAAATATTGCTGATGGTTAAGAGAAGAAATTGTCCGGTTATTCAACAATGGGCACCTTCGAGAATTCCTGAGTGATCGAGCCAAAAACCACTTCAGGAACAGGGACGCCAACAAACAGTTCAAACAAGAGGAGCCTCAGCACATGATCAACATGATCATCGAAGGAGTCGATGTCCCCCTAAGGACCTATGACAAAACACACTAAAGTATCCATCACGAGGAAAAATGCATCTGGTATTATGTTCCGGAGGGAGACATTTTGTTCAGCGATGAAGATGCCGAGGGCATTGTACAACCTTACAATGATGTACTGGTAATATTCGTACTTATCAATAAATCTCGAGTTAAACGAGAGTTGATTGATCCAGGTAGCTCGGCCAACATCATCAGATAAAGGGTCGTAGAGCAATTAGGGTTACAGGACCAAATCGTGCTAGCAGTCGGGGTATTGAACGGGTTCAACATGTCATGTGAGACCACTAAAGGAGAGATAACCTTGCCAATAAACACCGTCGGGACAATCCAAGAAATAAAGTTCTAGATGATCGAGGGGTACATGAGCTATAACGCTCTATTCAGAAGGCCATGGGTTCACAACATGAGGGCATTAACCTCGACCTTACACCAAGCATCGAAATTTCTCACATCGAGGGGACTCAAAACGGTCTACAGAGAATATCCAGCCGCAAAGGAGATGTTCGTTGTTGACGAGATAAACCCGGTGCCCGCGATTTTGACATCGAGGGATGCGGAACCAACCGGAAAGGAAGAAATTAAATAGCAATCATTGATATCTTCCTCAGCAGAACCACAAAAATAGGAGGAACGAGAAGCAGATGAGGAGGACGATTACGGTGTCCCCAAATCATTCATAGCTCCTGATGACACCAACACCACCAAATCGACGGTTGAAAAGTTGGAGCAAGTCATATTAATCAAACACCTGTCGGATCCAAAGTTATACTGGGCACAGCGTTAACCCCCGAGCTCAGGAAAAAACTTATTAATTGTCTTAAAGCTAACGTCGATTATTTCACTTAGTTCTATCTTGACATGACAAGGATCCCACCGGAGGTAACTACTCATAAGCTGAGTTTGGACCCGAAATTCCATCCAATTAAACAAATGAGGAGGCCATAGTCCGAGGTCAAACATGCGTTGATCAAGGATGCGGTATCCAAACTTCTCAAAATAGGATCAATTCGGGAAGTTTAATACCCGGACTTTCTAGCTAACGGGTGGTAGCTCCTAAAAAGAGAAATAAACTAAGAATGTGTGTGGATTACAAAGACCTAAACAAAGCATGCCCTAAGGATTCTTTCCCTTTGCCTAAAATCGATTGAATGATCGACGCGATGGCCAGGCACGAGATACTCAGCTTTCTCGATGCCTACTCCAGGTACAACCAAATTCTGATGGACCCAGATGATCAAGAAAAGACTTCTTTCATCACCAAATTCAGCACCTACTGTTATAACTTAATGCCATTTGGATTAAAGAATGCTGGTGCCACCTACCAACGCCTAGTAAACCTAATGTTCGAAGAACAAATAGGGAAATTAATGGAAGTTTAAGTAAACAATATGTTGGTCAAGTCCATGCGAGCAGAGGACCATTTGAAACTTTTACAGGAAACCTTTGATATACCAAAGAAATACAATATGAAGCTAAACCCGGAGAAGTGCGCATTCGGGGTCGGACCAGGAAAATTCCTTTGGTTCATGGTATCTAATCGGGGGATCAAGATCTACCCCGACAAAATAAAGGCCATAGAGTACAACACCGTGGTGGAAAACATAAAGGCCGTTCAAAGACTGACCGGGCGTATAGCCGCTTTTGGCCGGTTCATCTCGAGGTCCTCAGACAAGAGCCATCGATTCTTCTCACTATTAAAGAAGAAGAATAGCTTTTCCTTGACCTTGGAATGCCAGTAAGCTTTGGAAGAATTCGAACGGTACCTGTCGATAACACACCTGCTACACACTCTGAAGGCAGACGAACAGTTGTACCTCTACTTGGCGATTTTCTAAGGTGGCGGTAAGTGGTGTCTTAGTCAGGGAGGAAGAAGGTACGCAATTTCCTATTTACTATGCCAGTAGAACTCTAGGAAAAGCCGAATCAAGGTATCCTCACCTGGAATCGCTTATCTAAGCGCTTCCAAGAAGCTAAAGCCGTATTTTCTATGCCACCATATATGTGTCGTAACCTCTTACTCGCTGAGTAATATCATGCATAAGCCCGAGCTCTCGGGTCGATTGGCCAAATGGGACGTGGAAATTAGCGGGTACGTTATTGAGTACCGACCCCGAGCCACCATAAAATATCAAATTTTGGCAGACCTCATGACCGACTTTATGCCGGCTTTAATACCTGAAGTCAAAAGGGAACTACTGCTAACCTGTGGCACTACTTCCGGAATCTAGACCCTCTTCATGGAGAGTGCCTCCAATGCGAAGGGGTCTGGGTCTAGTATTGTATTAAAACCACCTACATGGAAGTATAATTAGGCAATCTATTAGAACTATGAAATTGACTAACAATGAGGCCGAGTATGAGATCATGATTGCAGGTCTAAAATTGCTAAGAGCCTTAGGGCCAAAGTGATCAAAGCCAAGTGCGACTCCCTCCTCGTGGTAAATCAAGTTAACGTGAAGTTCGAAGTAAAATAAGATCCATATGAGGAGGTACTTGGACAAATTGTAGGTAACCCAACACCAATTCAGGGAATGAACCCTGCAGAATGTACCTCGAGATCAAAACAGTAAGGTCGATGCACTTGGGGTCGTCGGTCGATTCCGATGAATTCAGCTCGGATGCAGTGGTGCAACTAATGAATTTGGTGATAGAAGAAAGCCACACCGAAATGAACTCAATGAGTTTAACTTGGGATTGGAGAAACAAGTATATAGACTACTTGAAGACAGGAAAATTGCCTTTGGATCCCAAAGAATCGAGAACCTTGAGCACCAAAGTCGCCAGATTTAGCTTGGTCGAAGGGGCAATGTTCAGGAGGTCTTTCTTTGGCCCACTAGCCAGATGCTTGGGACCAAGAGAGACCGAATGCGCCATGAGAGAAGTTCACGAGGACACTTGCGAGAAACATTCCGAGGCAGAATCCTTGGTTTGGAAGCTAATTAGAGCCAACTACTATTAGACTGAAATGGAGAAGGATACGAAAGGTTTCGTACAGAAGTGCGACGAGTGCCAAAGACACGCCTTGATGATCCATCAACCGGGAGAAATGCTCCACTGGGTCCTGTCTCCGTGGCCATTTATGAAATGGGGAATGGACATCGTCAGTCCCTGCTATGGACACCCGGTGCAGCTCAATTCATATTATTCATGACCGATTATTTTTCCAAATGGGTCGAGGTTCAAGCATTAAAAAATTTTCGAGAGAAAGAAGTCATTGACTTCATCTGGAATCACATAATATGTCGATTTGGGATACCAGCCGAGATTGTTTGCGACAAAGGAAACAATCCAGCGGCAGCAAGGTGAGTAAGTTTTTCGAAGATCACAAGATCAAGAATATACTATCAACGCCTTATCACCCTAGTGGGAATTGGGAAGGCCAAATCGCGAACAAGACTATACTCCAAAACCTGAAAAAGAGGTTGATCGATTCGAAAGGAAAATGGAAGGAGAACTTGCCCGAAGTCCTGTGGACATACCGTACGAGTTCGAAATCAAGTAGGGGGGCCACCCTGTTTTCTCTGGTCTATGGAGCTGAAGCCTTAATACCAGTCGAGGTGGGGGAACCGGGCCTCAGATTCTAGTATGCTACGGGTGAGGCCATGATCACAAGCCTGGGACTTTAAAACGAAAGTGGGAGGCCACCATGGTCTAGTTGACCACCCAGAAGCAGCAAGTAGAATGATATTATAACTAAAGCGCCAACCTCCGACATTTTCAACTTAGGGACTTGGTATTGAGAAAGGTAACACTACACACCATGAACCCGAACGAAAGGAAACTAGGTCCGAATTGGGAAGGACAGTATCGCGTTTTCGGAATAATCGGTAAAGGCTCGTATAAACTCGAAGCGGGAAATGGTGTACAACTACCAAACAACTAGAACGTGACACACTTAAAGCGGTACTACTGCTAAGGTACGAACTCAATTTTTAATTTTCTTGTAAATGGGACTAACGTATGCAGGTAATCGGTCAAAGAAGAATGTGTCTATTAGGTCTGAAAGCACGTGTTGCACTCTTTTCCCTTGAATCACTTTTGTCCTGAAGTGGGTTTTTCGGCAAGGTTTTTAATTAGGAAACAGTAAAATGTGCTGCCTTAGATTTGAAGACCGGTCTTAAACCGGAATCGATGATTAGTTGTATCAAATCAACAGTATTCGAGGCCGAACTAAGATCTTTAGTAAGGGAGAAGAAAATTTTATGTGCCAAAAGCTAAGGCTTGGTGGTTAGGATTTATTTTAAGGGTCAAAAGGTCATATAAACCATGCCCACATAGCTCACTCATGTCACGACACAAGTTTTATGTGCCTTCCATCATGTACCTTGCATATTAAGCAATGAAAGAAATTTCTACTTCCCTTACACGCTGTTTCTATGCATTTTGCTTTTTCGATCTTGGATCCTAAAGCCCACGGGCTACCCCTGCTCGGGGATTGTCAAGCCCACGGGCTAACCCTACTCGGGGACTGTCATCAGATGAAAATTCGGATGACCCAGGCTACCGAATCTTGGTGGCACCAAGCCCATTAGGTGGTTCCCGAATATGAAAGGCTACGGCCACCCTAATAACGGCTCGGAGTCGTCCGAAGTCCGTAACCAAAAAGTAAGGCCCTTACAAAAAATTGAAACCTATTAAAAAGTTACCCTTGGCAAAAACATCGTCTAAAAACACTTAAGCATCTTAAAGGTCTTCGGTTTTATCAAAGATTCGAAGCCACAAATAACCCGAAGTTGCATTGAAGTCGGGCCCCGTTCGAATCTCCAAAAAATGGATGCTTTAGGACTACATTTGATTTTATGCTAATTGCATTAAAAACAATACACAAATAGAAAATTACAAGTAGATGCTGGAAAAGTAAAAACACAGTAATGCCGAAAACGGGAAAATTTTAAATATTCCAAAATATATTTACAAAGGCATGATAGAACGGCCTCAAAATAATAAAAAAATACATAAGAAAAAATTGAAAAAGAACTAAGGCATCTACGCCTGGTCTTCACTAGGGCTCGAGTCATCGCCGGAACCGTTGAAACCCTCAGAACCCCTGGAACCCTAAGAGCCTTTGGGACCCTCAGGCTGGTAGAGCTCCTTTGCCTCGCTCGAGTCTCCTAGCTTCCTCAATCTTAGCTGATAGGTCAAAACCTCGAGCATGGATCTCTTCGAGGGTCTCTCTCCAGGATAACCGCTTTATGTACTCAGTCTTCATCTTTAAGTGGGTCTCGGCTACCACCCCCTCGGCCTTATACTAGGCCAAAATTTCCTCGACGTCTGAAGAGGTTGCATCTAATTTGGATCTCAGTGCGGCATATTCTTATCCGATGGCATCTCATTCCATGACGGTCGAGCTCAGCTGTGCTCGGAGATCATCATTTAGCCGAGACCACTTATCAACTTTGTCCTTTGCCACCCGGAGTTGGTTCTCGACCGATGGCAGCCCCACTTTTGCAGCTTTTTATCCAAAGCCAGCAGATCCGTCCTGCCTTTCCACACCTCGGTCATGGCCTTGACCTCATCCATCCCAGCCCGAAGGTGGTCGATCAGGTCTATCTTCTCTCGGACCTGCGAAGTTATGTTGTTAGTCACCACAACTAGTATTTGTATTTAGCCTCAAAGATTTTTACCTTCACAACCAAGTCGGCGTGTTCCCGCTTCAGGGTCGAGGTCTCCTTCTGGGATTTTTTCAGCTCGACCTGGAGAATCAGGAGGTCCTTAAGGGCCTCCTCCTGCTGCTCACTAAGAGCCCTGTACATGTCCTTCTTACGGACCTGCTCTTTGAGCTTGAAATTGAGCTGGCTGATCTCCAAGCAGGACTGGAGGAAACTTTCATGATGAAGCACTGAAGCCTGAAAAATAATAAAGTTAATAGAGCACATCAAAAACCAAGTAAGATTCACAAAGGGGTATAAAGGGCAGACGCCTTACCCGGTTCAATGCCTGTTGCGCCTCGTTGAAGAGGCTCGACGTTCCCACTTCGTTCATCTTTGCCTGGTCCACCTTGGTCACCAGGCATCGAAGGTAGCTGGCTACGCCCACTGGAGTATACAGGTCCGCCGGAATTATAAGAACGACCGTTCTCTTGTGCTTAGGGTCCATGCTCGGGGCAAGGAATTGCTTCACTAATTTCGGGCTCGAGCCCGACTCATCCGCAACCGATGGTACATCTTTTTTTGGAGCCTCAAGGTGACCAAGTCGGGAAAAGTCCTCCAGTGCGACCATATCCATCCCATCAAAAAACGTGTTGAGGGCATCATCTAGGCCCGGTGCCGTCTCACTTGATTTTTCTTTGCCCGCTTGGGCCTCTTCGAGCATGGACTCGGTAAAGGAGAGTAATGTTGCTTCCTAACGCACACGCAAGTATACGTGGTCGACAAGTAATACAGGATTATGAGTCCGGATTATCGTACCCAAGGGACTTAAATTAACTACTTTATAACAACTAATATAGTTATTTAAACAAGCAAGAATCGAGTTTAATAGTTGAATTATTCTAATTTGTATTTCTAATTTATATCTAAGAATTGCAACGAACAAGTATGTGTTTTGTAATCAATAAAACAAAGATTCCAGGGTTGTGATTATGCTTCCTATCCTATTGCGTTCTAATTGACTTATCGTTCATATAATTCATGTAAGATTGCTAATTGAACGATAATTGTACTCATAGCCTTCTTCCGAAGTGCTATTCGCCTATTCCTAACAAGATTAACACCTATATTCCTATGGAATTAATCTAGCAAGAATGCAATAAGAACACGATTATCCAATTAAGCATGATGATTAAGTATATTCCTATCCTAACCACAAATCCGCCCCTTCAAAAAGGTTAAGAACATGCTTTCTTCAATTCTTATTCTAATCTAAACATAGTTTTCCCAAA
Source organism: Nicotiana obtusifolia (assembly GCA_002018475.1). Lineage (NCBI taxonomy): Eukaryota > Viridiplantae > Streptophyta > Magnoliopsida > Solanales > Solanaceae > Nicotiana > Nicotiana obtusifolia. The sequence goes on along the minus strand of MCJB01049058.1, from coordinate 28,550 downwards.
CATAGCATAGATAATTGATAGAACTTAATTGATGGCCAAAACAATTAAGCAATTAGGCATAGAATTGAAGAAACAATCATATTCACCTGAACTATTAAAACAAAATGGTCAAGTTAGAAACACAATATTCATGGCTAATCACAAACCCAGAACAAGGGATGATTAGCCACTCATGTTTATTAAAATCAAACAACGAAGTATGGAAAAACTAAATAGAGATACTAGACATAATTGATGAACTGAGAATTGCTTGTGTTGTTGATGTTCCTAAGCTTCATTAGCCTCCAAAATAACGTTCTCTCCCTCCAAGATAGATTTAGGGATGTTTATATATACTTTTTTTATTCTTTTGTAGCTACCTGATTGGTCGCTTTGCTTTATAGATCCTCGTTTCCCTAAATAAGACTCCCCGTATATGCTTTTATTGTTTTATGACTTGCGAAGATGGTTAGTTCGGGTTTGGAAGAGGTCGAGCGAGTCTGTCTCATGATTTCGAACTTATTGGTATGTTTGGGCGAGGCTCCAGGGTCTTGGGTGCTATTCGGACGATGTGCAAAACATGGTTGAGCTTGGAAGGAGGGCTGAAACAGCAGGGGTTTTGGTGCAATCGCACCTGCGAAGAATCTGCTGCAGGTACGAGCTCACAGAAGCAAGCTATTGACCGCAGAAGCGACCTGCGTGGACTGACCAGTGGTCGCAGAAGTGGAGCAGGAACCGCACCTGCACAGCAGGTGCGAGGAAGTCGATCGCAGAAGCGGAACCAACCAGCCTGGGTTTGCAGGTGCGATGCTTTAGCCGCAGAAGCGAGGCTTCACATGCAGATGTGAGAATGGCAGACCTGGGCATGGTTCGCACCTGCAATGAGTTTGTCCGAATAAGCGGAGCTGCAGATGCGACAGTGCGATCGCAAGTGCAAAAACCCCTGAAAGCAGTAAGGTCCATTTAATGTCGGGACTTAGGCTATTTTGGTTCATTTCTTTCATTTCTTGGATGATTTTAGAGCTCTTTGAAGAGGGGTTTTCACCTAGCACTTTGAGGTAAGTAATTTCTATATAAGACGAGTTTAATACATGAATTTTTGGTAGATTCTTAACTCATAAATTGTAGAAATTGTGGGTTTAGTTGAATAACCTAGGTTTTGATAAAAATGAAGTTTAACCATGAAAATGATTATGGAATTGAGTGAAAATTATATATTTGAGTTTGTGAGGTTATGGGTAACATTATCTTTGTAAATTTTCAAAATTCGGGCACATGGGTCAGGGGGGTGAATTTTAGGAACTCCCAATTTGGGTTGGGTAATTACTCTAATAGTTAAATTATGAACTTGTGAGTGTATATTGATTAATTTATATAATATTTGACTAGTTTCGGGTTGTTTGGCACCAAGTTGAGGATTTAGAGTGGATTTGTGGACCGGAAGTGAGCTTGAGAACAAGGTAAGTCTCTTTCCTAATCTTGTAAGAGGGAACTCATCTCCTTAAGTGTATCGTGTTGTGTATTACTTGTGTGGGGAACTACGTACGCACTAGGTAATGAGAGTCCGTCTGTAGCTATATTTCATGAGATGTCCGGGTAGTCTTAGATCCACATCATGCTTTAATTGTACAATTGTGTTTATTATGCATATTAATTGTCTTTAATAGAGCTGAGACTGGGAATTTTAAAGGTGCAAATTTTCAAATCAAATTTCTTATTTTTGGAAAGAATTGAGGAATACATAAAAACTCTGAGAAATTCATGTCCTCTCGCGTCGCAAGTACTTCTGCGAGCGAGGTAGACTTCTCTACTCTCACGGGAGTGGGTCGTTCGCCTTGGCAGTATAATATATGCAATTACGGTTCGTACCATTTGACCCTCGGCAGTGCACATAGTATTTTGGATCGGACCGTACGACCTCGGCATAAATCGTGCGTCATAATATTCGGAACCTGATTACCCTTGATATTATTTTATGGCTTGAGAGGTTATAATTTATTAATAACTGAAATTGATTTGGAACTAGTAAGTGTTAGTTGAAGACTTTGGAATATCTATCAGCTAAAGAATCATTTCTTCATTGCTTGCTATTGTGTTATTATTATTATTCACATATTTCATGCCTATTTAGAATTTCTGTATTTTATTTGCTAGCCCATAGTAAGTGTCGATATTGACTCTTCGTCACTACTTCTTCGAGGTTATATTGGATACTTACTAGGTACATGTTGTCTATATACTCACACTACACTTATGCACTAACCGTGCAGGATCTGAAGCAGGTGCATCTGGTGTCCTTTCAGGAGCGCACCCCCATTATCCGGAGGCTTAGTGGTGAGCTTCTCTCTGAGTCCGTTCTGCATCACCCGCAGTCTCTCTCTTTTGTATTTAATTTCTGTTTATCTCACTTTCGGACAATAGCTTAGGTGTTTTGTATATTCTACTAGTGCTCATTCACTTGTGACACCGAGTCTTGGGAACATGCTAGTAGACACTTTATGACTTTTGAGTATTTATTTAATCTTATTTGCTCTTTTATTAGTTTACTCTTTACTTGATTAAATTTTTTGCTTTTTATTTACTTAATAAATATAAAATCAACTACTTTGAAATTATTAAAAGAAATACATATATGGCTAGTCCACCGTTGGCTTGCCTAACGACGACGTTGGGCGCCATCATGGCCTATAGGAAGAATTGGGTCATGACAATATGGTATCAGAGCACTAGGTTCACGTAGGCCTTACAAGTCATGAGCAGGCCGCATAGAGTCTTGCGGATTAGTGCGTACACGATCGTACTTATCTTCGAGAGGCTATAGGGTGTTAGGAAATTACTTTTCTTTCATCTCCTATCGTGCAGTTGATATTGTGCTAAGTATTGTTCTCTTATTCGCTCACAGATAGTGAGAATGCACGCGGAAAATGTACCCGACCGTGGAGGAGCTGCTCCATCTTGTTGCTAGAGGCTGAGGCTGAGGCCGAGGGAGGGCTCCAGCTAGCGGTAAAGGATGAGGGCATCCTAGAGTTGCTCTAGTTGTAGCACCAGTGGATCCAGTGGAGGATCCTGATATTGAGGAGCAAGGCGAGGTGCCTACATCAAAGCCAGCCGTAGTGGATTTTATGTCAGCGCCAGGATTCCATAAGGTCATGTGTCGTATGTTGCGGTTCACGGATTCTATGACTCTGGTTGGTTTATTTCCAGCAGACCCAGCCATATCTCAAGCAGGAGAGGGAGCACAGACCCCTATCGCTCTGGCTCCAGGGCATGCAGCTGCCGCATACCAGACCTCGGGCGCACTACCCATGGGCGGAGCTCAGCCAGTTGCAGCGGCTATACCAGAGCCCAGACCAGCAGCGGCCGCCGAGCCGCAAAAGCTATTGAATTGATGGACCAGGCTACATCCTCCTGTCTTTGGAGGTGAGCGATATGAGGACCCCTAGGACTTTATTGATCGTTGCAGGGACAGACTGCTCAACATGAGGATGTTCTGCCACTATGGCCCGAGAGGTTGTGATGGGAACCTCTTGCAAGCTGGTTGTCAAGATAGCTCAGAGGATCGAGGGTGTTCGATACCGGAGTCGAGAGTAGGTGCCGAGGGACAAGAGGTTTCGATATTCTGGAGGGTTTAGTGGTGCTCCGGCTGGGGGAAAAGCTTAGTTTATGAGGGCTTAGTCTCGCAGGCCCACATATCCAGCACCGTCGCCTCTTCGGGGTGTTCGAGTGCGGCCCTGTTTCAACACCATTCGAGAGAGCTCCTACCACACGCCAGCTATTTAGGGTTGCAGTGGGTATTCAGGCCATTAGGTTCAGACTGCAGGTCAGTAGTCCACTGTTCTGAGGGGTTATTTCCAGTGTGGGGATCCTGGCCAGAAGAAAAGATTTTGTCCTAGACTTCGGGGCAAGGTAGTACAGCAGGGTCATCAGCCTTTGATTACAGCACCAGCCGTCCGGCTGCCCAGAGGCGGAGGGCAGGTGGGCAGGGGTCGTCCTAGAGGTGGAGGCTAGTCAGGTGGCGCTCCAACTAGGTTCTATGCTTTTTCAGCCAGAGCAGATGTTGTAGCCTCAGATGCCGTGATCACATGTATTATTTCTGTCTGCGGTAGGGATGCTTCGGTACTATTTGATCTAGGGTATACATACTCATATGTTTCATATATCTTTGCTAATTTTCTAGGTGTTCCTCGCGAGTCCTTGGGTGCTCCTGTATATGTGCCCACGCTAGTGGGCGATTTTATTGTTGTGGATCGGATCTATCGATCCTGTATCATGACTTTCTATGGCTATGAGACTAGAGCGGATCTTCTGTTGCTTGATATGACCGACTTTGAGGTCATTTTAGGCATGGACTGGTTGTCTCCATATCGTGCCGTCCTTGATTGCCATGCCAAGACTGTTAACTTGGCAATGCCAAAGTTGCCTAGATTGGAGTGGAAAGGTTTATTTGTCAGTGCATCTAGTCGGGTTATCTCTTTTATGAAGGCTCGTCACATGGTCGAGAAGGGTTGTTTGGCTTATCTAGCTTATGTTCGGGATACTATTACAGAGGCTCTGGCAATTGATTCAGTGTCCGTGGTCCGGGAGTTCTCCGATGTGTTTCCTTCTGATCTACCAGGCATTCCACCGAATCGTGATGTTGATTTCTATATTTATTTGGCTCCGGGTACCCAGCCTATCTCTATTCCACCATACTGCATGGCTCCGAAAGAGTTGAAGGTGTTGAAAGAACAGCTTGAGGAGTTGCTAGCAAAGGGGTTCGTCAGGCCGAGTGTGTCACCTTAGGGTGCACCAGTGTTGTTCGGGAAGAAGAAAGATGGGACTATGCAGATGTGCATTGATTACCACCAGTTGAACAAAGTTACTATTAAAGAACAAGTACCCGTTGCCGCGTATTGAGGATTTGTTTGACCAGTTGTAGGATGCTAGGGTGTTCTCTAAGATCGACTTGAGATCGGGGTATCATCAGCTAAAGATTCATGATTCAGATGTTCCGAAGTCGGCTTTCTTGACTAGGTATGGCCATTATGAGTTTCTAGTGATGTCCTTCGGCTTGACTAACTCTCCGGCGATATTTATGGATTTGATGAACCAGGTGTTCAGGCCATATATTGACTCTTTTGTCATTGTCTTCATTAATGGCATATTGATCTACTCGCGTAGCATGGGGGAGCACGAGCAACATTTGAGAGTGGTTCTTTAGACCTTGCGAGAACAGAAGCTATATGCTAAGTTCTCCAAGTGTGAGTTCTGGTCGGATTCTGTGACATTCTTGGAGCATGTTGTATCAAGCGAGGGTAATAAGGTAGATCCCAGGAAGATCGAGGCAGTTCGGAGTTGGCCTCATCCTACCACAGCGGCCGAGATCAGGAGCTTCTTGGGGTTAGCAGGTTATTATCATCGGTTTGTGGACGTCTTCTCATCTATTGCAACACCTTTGACTAGATTGACCCAGAAGGGTGCTCTGTCCGATGGTCCGATGATTGCGAGGCGAGCTTTCAAAAGCTCAAGAGCGCATTGTCTACAACACCGGTGTTAGTGTTGCCTTCCAGTTCAGGGATGTATCTTGTATATTGTGACACTTCACGCATTGTCTTGGGATGTGTATTGATGCAAAAGGGGCGAGTTATTGCATATGTTTCACGACAACTGAAGCCCTACGAGAAGAATTACACCGTACATGATTTGGAGTTGGCCGTGGTAGTTCATGCTCTCAAGATTTGGAGGTATTATCTTTATGGGGTGTCTTGAGAGGTTTACACTGATCATCGTAGCTTGCAGCATTTGTTCAAGCAGAGGGATCTCAATTTGAGGTAGTGCAGGTGGCTTGAGTTACTAAAAGATTATGATATTACCATCCTTGACCATCCTAGCTGAGAATATGGGTAGTTTGGCGTTCATTTCAGCAAAGGAGAGGCCATTAAATTTGGACATTCAGTCCTTGGCTAATAGACTTGAGAGGTTGGACATCTTAGAGCCCAGCCGAGTTTTTGCATGTGTCATCACTCAGTCTTCATTATTCGAGCAGATTAAGGCTTGTTAGTACAACGATCCGCACTTTTTGGTTCTCAAAGAGACGGTACTACAAGGTTGTGCCAAGGAGGTTGCTATCGGTGAGGATTGTGTCCTACGACTCCAAGGTTGTCTATGTGTCCTTAATGTTGATGGGTTGAGGGAGAAGATTCTAGAGGAGGCGCATAGTTCTTGGTATTCTATTCATCCAGGTGCTACAAAGATGTATAGCGAACTGAGGCAGCATTATTGGTGGCGGCGGATGAAGAAAAACATAGTTGATTATGTAGCAAGGTGCCTAAATTGCTAGCAGGTTAAGTACGAGTATCAGAGGCCAGGTGGCCTACTCCAGCAGATGGTTATACCTAAGTGAAAATGGGAGTGCATTACTATGGACTTCGTAGTTGGGTTGACGCAGACCTTAAGGAAGTTTAATGCAGTATGGGTCATCGTCGATAGGTTGACCACGTCGGTACACTTCATTCCGATTGTGACCACGTATTCTTTAGAGAAATTGGCCCAGATTTACATTAAGAAGATTGTTCGGTTGCATGGTGTGCCTGTTTCCATCATATCATATAGAGTCCCTCAGTTAACTTCGCATTTCTGGAGGCAGTACAGAGTGAGTTGGGGATCCGGGTAGAGCTCAGCACAGCCTTTCATCCACAGACCAACGGGCAGTCGGAGCGGACGGTTCAGATCTTGGAGGATATGCTTAGAGTATGTGTGGTTGACTTCGAAGGTCAGTGGGATCGATTCTGGCCTTTGGCCAAGTTTGCTTATAACAACAGTTATCAGTCTAGCATTAAGATGGCTCCATTTGAGGCTTTGTATAGTCGGCGATGTCGTTCGCCCATCGGATGGTTCGAGCCCGGCGAGGCTAGGTTATATGGTTTTGATTTGGTGAAGGATGCCTTGGAGAAGGTGAAGTTGATTCAGGAGCGACTTCGCACAACACAGTCCAGAGAGAAGAGTTACGCGGATCAGAAGGTCTGTGATTTATCATTTATGGAGGGCGAGAAGGTTCTCTTGAAAGTCTCGTTGATGAAGGGGATCATGAGGTTCGGGAAGAAGGGCAAGTTGAGTCCGAGGTTTATAGGTCCATTTGAGAAGTTGAGACGAGTTGGGGAGGTTGCTTATGAGCTTGCTTTGCCACCCAGTCTATCGGGAGTTCATCCGGTTTTCCATTTCTATGCTCCAGAGGTATCATGCCGACAGGTCGTATGTGTAGACTATAGCACGGTTCAGCTAGATGAGAGCCTAGGTTATGAGGAGGAGCCAGTTGCCATTGTTGACAGGCAGGTTCACCAGTTGAGGTCCTTAGAAGATTTCTACTGTAAAGGTTTAGTAGAGGGTCACCAATCGAGGAGGCAACTTGAGAGAACAATGAGGACATACGGAGCAGATATCCACACTTATTCGGCACTCCAGGTACAATTCTTGACCCGTTCGAGGACGAACGTTTGTTAAGAGGTGGAGAATGTAACAACCCGACCGGTTGCTTTGCTTTCTAGATCCCCGTTCCCCTAAATAAGACTTCCTGTATGTGATTTTAATATTTTATGACTTGCGGGGATGGTTAGTTCGGGTTTGGCCAACATTTTGAATAAACAACCTCAGAACCAGGATTTGACGGTCCCAATAGGTTGTATGATGATCTTGGACTCGGGCATATGTTCAGATCGAATTTTGGATGACCAGGGAGCATTTCGGAGCTTAATATTGAAAGTTGGTGCATTGAAGGTTTTCAAGTTCTTTAAATTTGGTTTGAAGTAGGTTTTGGTGTTATCGAGGTCCGTTTGGGATTCCGAGCCTGGGAGTAGTTCCGTATGGTGATGTATGACTTGCACGCAAAAATTGGTGTCATTTCGAGTGATCTCGTATGATTCGGCGTGTTCGGAGTAAGTTGGAAGAACTTAAAGTTCAAGGATTGATTTGATTTGGTTTGGGGTGTAATTTTTAGTTTTGATGTTGCTTTACGTGTTTTGAGGGGTCGAGCGAGTCTGTCTCATGATTTCGAACTTGTTGGTATGTTTGGGCGAGGCCCCGAGGGTCTCAAGTGCTATTCGGACGATGTGCGGAACATGGTTCAGCTTGGAAAGAGCGCTGAAGCAGCAGGGGTTCTGATGCAATCGCACCGGCGAAGAATCTGCCGCAGGTGCAAGCTCGCAGAAGCAAGCTATTGACCGCAGAAGCGGCCTGCGTGGACTGACCAGTGGTCGCATAAGCGAAGCGGGAAACACACCTGCGTAGCAGGTGCGAGGAAGTCGATCGCAGAAGAGGAACCAACCAACCTGGGTTCGCAGGTCCGATGCTTTCGCCCTAGAAGCGAGGCTTCGCCCCCAGATGCGAGAATGGCAGACTTGGGCATGGTCCGCACCTGTAATGAATTTGTCCGCAGAAGCGGAGCCGCATGTGAGACAGTGCGATTGCAGGTGCGAAAACCCCTGAAAGCAGTGAGGTCCATTTAATGTCGGCACTTAAGCTATTTTGGTTCTTTTTGTTTACTTCTTGGACGATTTTAGAGCTCTTTGAAGAGGGGGTTTCACCTATCACTTTAAGGTAAGTAATTTCTAAATCAGATAAGTTTAATACATGCATTTTGGGTAGATTCTTAGCTCGTAAAATGTAGAAATTATGGGTTTAGTCGAAAAACCTAGATTTTGATAAAAATGGGATTAACCATGAAAATGATTATGGAATTGGATGAAAATTATATATTTGAGTTTGTGAGGTTATGGGTAACATTTATCTTCGAAAATTTTCGAAATCCGGGCATGTGGGTCTGGCGGGTGAATTTTAAGAACCCCCAATTTGGGTTGGGCAATTACTCTAATAGTTAAATTATGAACTTGTGAGTTTATATTGATTAATTTATATAATATTTTGCTAGTTTCGGATTGTTTGGCATCAAGTTTAGGATTTAGAGCGGATTTGTGAACCGAAAATGAGCTCGAGAACGAGGTAAGTCTCTTGCCTAACCTTGTAAGAGGGAACTCATCCCCTTAGGTGTATCTTGTTGTGTATTACTTGTGTAGGGAGCTACATACGCACTAGGTGACGAGAGCCCGTGCGTAGCTATATTCCATGAGATGTCCGGGTAGTCTTAGATCCACATCATGCTTTAATTGTACAGTTGCATTTACTATGCATATTAATTGTCTTGAATAGAGCTAAGACTAGGGATTATAATGTTGCAAATTTTCAAATCAGATTTCTTATTTTTTGGAAGAATTGAGGAATGCATAAAAACTTTGAGAAATCCATGTCCTCTCGTGTCGCAAGTACATCCGCGAGCAAGGTAAACTTCTCTACTCTCATGGGAGCGGGCCATTCGCCTCTGCAGTATAATAGATGCATCTATGGTTCGTGCCGTTCGACCCTTGGCAGTGCACACAGTATTTTGGATCAGGCCGCACGACCTCAGCATAAATCGTGCGTGATAATACTCGGAGCCCGATTACCCTTGATATTATTTTATGGCTTGAGAGATTATAATTTATTTAATGACCGAATTGATGTCGACCCCTCGTCACTAATTTTTGGAGGTTAGACTGAATACTTACTGGGTACATGTTGTTTATGTATTCAGGCTACACTTCTACACTAATCGTGTAGGATCTGAGGTAGGTGCATCTGGTGTCCATTCAGGCGCACCCCCGTTATCTGGAGGCTTAGTGGTGAGCTGCTCTCCGAATCCTTCTGTAGCACCCGCAGTCTCTCTCTTTTGTATTTACTTTTTGTCTATCTCACTTTCAGGCAACAGCTTAGGTGTTTTATATATTCTACCAGTGCTCATTCACTTGTGACACCGGATCTTGGGAACATGCTAGTAGACACTTTATGACTTTTGAGTATTTATGTCATCATATTTGCTCTTTTATTAGTTTACGTTTTACTTTATTAAATTTTTCTCTTTTTATTTACTTAATAAACAAAAATCAACTACATTAAAATTAATAAAAGGAATAAATATATGGCTAATTCACTGTTGACTTGTCTAGCGACGACGTTGGGCGTCATCACGGCCTATAGGAGGAATTGGGTCGTGACATTCTTGTTCCATATTTTGTGTGTTGCATTTTTTAGTACCTTATCATACGATTATTTATTAGTTTTTCACTTATGTCCTTGCCTATCATTCCTCTTTTAATTTTATATAAATAAATATTTTATGCCCCTTAATTTAAAATTAGTTTAATACTTTTATTTTATTACTCAAAATTGCTTCATTGTTCAAATTTATAAAAATAAACATTACTTCTACCGCTATAAATAGTGTAAATCAATCCAAACTTGAGATAGACCTAAGAAAATTGGTGGCATCTCAACGTAATAATTTAACAATCTTTTAGCAGGACTGTAATTGATTGCTTGAACTTTTTATAACTTATAAATAAAGATTTGATTTACTATTATTATATAAATTATATCGATATTGTAAAATATTATATTAAAATCATATGTAACATGAAAATAAAGTTTTCCTTCTAACTTTCCAATAATAAGCTTGAAATGGCTTATGATCTTACAAAATAGTTGGTATATTATTTCTAATTTTAGCCTCTTAACGCATTTGTATGCTCATACACATCTTTATTGAATGGCCTGACTAAATTATCTTGAGATTTTTAAAATTAATAAATCAAATGGATTAATAAAAAATATTAACATAGAAAAGAAAACTAACAGGATAACAGATAAAAATAATGCACAAAATATTAAACAAATTACAAATTTTAATGTTTACTAAATCAACCTTAATAATTGTGACTTCATCATTAAACTCATAACGAATACATGATGAGACGCTAAGTTTCTTAAAATTGCAACACAAACATAAAAATAAAAAATTGAGAGCATAACTCTTTCAATACAAAATAATAAAAAATACTTAACCAAAAATATTAACAACAAATGTTCATTGAATAATATTTCGTAATGGAAGGAGAATTAAAATCCCCATTAGCATTAAAGATGGGTCATCCTCCTGCGAAAATTCATACTAAAAAAAAATACTTAAAATTAAATTGTTAAAAAGTATTACAACATCAAAAAATATATGTTTATGAAAACACACTTTTGCTACAACAATTTCATCTGCCTCCTTACAATCATTAGCCGTTACGATTCACATTTCTTAGAAATTTAAAAAAAAAATACTACCGTGATCATATAGTTCGGGAATAATGTTAGACGACTACACAATGATGTAACTTGTAGAAGAACATTATTTGATAATGGTTCACTATGATCCACCAAACTTTTCGCAATCGATTAATCTTTTAACTTCTTCATAAAACAAAAAAAAAAAAGAATAGAAGTGGTATCACCAATATTATATTTCACCGTCACATGTATCTTGAATCTTATCAAGTCATTTCCTGCGAGGCTGCGACCATTACTGAGTTTCCGAGAATAGAGAAAGCAAAAGAAAAGGAAAAAAGAACCATATGGTTACTGAGAAAAAAGAAAATGGATTGAAAAGAAGAGAAAAAATTTGTAACGGATGGGTTTAGGATAAATCTGAGAAATTGTAACTGCTTTGAATTCAAAAGTATTAACTAAAAGTTATTTTTGAGTTTACAAAATTAATATAAACAATCTGCAATTTTTTCGGTATAAGAAGGAGCAGTTCAACTACGTTAGTTTAATTACAAAAAAAAATAGTTTAAATATTTAATATAAAACATTTGACAACTTTTCAGAAAAAGAGTCCTAGTTGTATCTGAGATTACGGCTGCACGGCTAAACTAAGTTCAGATTTTGCATATTCCAAGTCAAATTTAGAACCTTTTATCAGGACATTTGATAAGCTTGAATTAATATATAGAGAATCTCTACATAATTTAGCCAAAAAAGGTAAGAATTTATTTTAAATAATTTTAAAAAACGAATAGGTTATTATTATTATTATTATTATTAATTAATTAATTAATTAAGAGAATATGTAAGGCTTGACTTTTCAGTTTTTTGACGGTTAAGGAAGAATAATGTAGCCTGCATTTTAATGAAAATAAGGAGGCGAAAACGTATATTATTGGATCTTAAACATTTCAAAAGTTGGGATAACTATACAGGAGAGAAAATGGTGCAAATATTTCGGAGCACTCATAATCAAACAACTGATCTTGAATTTGAGTTTAAAAATAATTAAATGACTAACTTACCTAACTAATTTTGCCATAAAACTACGACATGTCTTTTTTTCCCTTTTAATACTATATATAAAATATACAAATACAAATATAGAGACTATGTATTGAACCCTTAACTTCTTTCTGTATTAATTTCTTTAAATTTTGACACCCTTTAGTAAATATTCTGGCCCCGCTATTATTTTACGATCGCTTCCTGTCACGCCTCCTTTTTCCTGAGGGATAGGGGATGTTTTCTAATTAAAGTGACATTATCCGAAATGAGATTATTTATTTTAATTAGAGTCGCCACTTAGAATAATTATTATGGTGTCCCAAGTCACCGGTTTATTTTAAATTCCAAATCTAGGAAATTCGACTCTATTTTAAGGTCCGCGAAGACCAGAAGATCGGGTAAGAAATTTGGTTAACCCGGGAGAAGGTGTTCGGCACTCCCGAATTCCATGATTTTACCGCGGTCTCTTAACTATTAATAATTGGCCTAATTATCTGATTTAATACATATTTGAAATCTATTGTGCACTTATAACTTATAACCGCTTCTAATAGAATTTTAATTATTTATTTAACCGCTTTGTAGTGTTTATGGAGTTTATTTGAATAAGTCACGATGTCGCGCACTTATTATTTTTGTACACATTGTGAATCGCGTCACATGAAACGCACCCGCGATATAAAGCATGTTTATTATTATTATTTAAAGATATGATCGAGTCGCATGAAATGCACACCCGAATTGGAGAATTATGTATCACGACTACGCTACAAGAACCGTACCTATTGTCGTGATGATTTAATTACGTACCTAAAACAAATTACGATATTTATGAATTATTTCTTCCTATGTTTGGGATGATGTGTGAGGGTCAAGAGCTTATGGGATTTCATTCATTGGGTTCATATGATTTCAGAATGCCAAAGGTCTGCTTCGCTACAAAGATCAAAGAGTCGAGGGAAAGAAGATTGAGGGTTAACTGCATTTGCCTAAAAGAATCCCATTGGTGGATGGATGGTAGCTTATAATTAAGCTATGTTTCTTCTTTCAGTTAATCAAGTTGATGTGGATTTTTAAATAGGAAATTAGTACAAGTTGAAATTTGTTTAAACACTCAAGTTGGACTTCTAGCAAATTGCATGTACATATAAAAATGAGCTTTAGGTTATAGCTTAAAACGTCTTCTGCCTTATAAAAGAAGAACAGGCCATGGGCTCATTGAGTGAGCCCAAAACTGGACTTGACCATGGGTCCAAGGTCTTTTAGGACTCCAAATTAATTTCAAAGCTTCATTGGACCAATTATTTAGGCCCAATGACTTATGGGGACAAGCTTAATGACTCAAAGTTTCATCTATCATTAAAAGAAAAATATAGTAATTTAAGCATAATCACAACATGAATATATATGGTTCAAATTCTGATTACAACACCAATCTCTCGTAACTAGATTTGTCACTCAAATATTTCAGTAATAGCTATTCTAGTAAATATGGCCAATGAATTTCACTTCAAATCATGCCAACTTCTATAGTTAGTCATCGAAATCTGGCGGTCAAATCCATTCATCCACCACATCACAATGCCATTTTAAGCATAAATCATTAGTTAAACAATAACAGGCTATAGAAGATAATGAACTGATTAATCCTGCACTTTATCAAATTAAATTAGTTTTAACAAACGCAAAACAAAGATCAACAAAGGACGAACACTAAACAGTCTAAAACACACTGGATATATAAAGCCAAACATAAAAAATACAAAACCAAGTAAAACATTCAACCCATACCAGTAAGGCAAACATCCACACATCTATAAGGAATCTGTACTGAACAAAAAGACTAAATATATGATGAAGTATGTAAATTATCCAATTTGCAATTATCTATTCAAGAAAAACGTACCTAAGTGCAGAAAATCAACTAGATAAGACAAGTAAGGGTCTGAAACTAGATGATGAGATTCAGAATTCCAGCAAAGAAAACAAACAGCAACATATTTTCTTCAGCAATTTGACACAGCCTTGAAGAAATCAGTAGTTGAATAGCAGAACAAACAGAGAATAACTTATGAAAACCTTTTTAGAATTTTCAGAGAATTCCTTTTGAGAAATCAATGCAAAAATAAGAGAGGATTCTGAATTTTTTTTTTTTTTTTTTTTAAAGAATTCAAGTGTATATCCGTGAGCGTATTTGAGAGGAATGCTGAGTGAATCGTCTGTGTGTGAGGGAATACCAGACACCTTATATAGAATATAGGAATATGCTCTTATGAGAGAAATTGAGATGTCTATCGAAGATTTTGTCAGCGTGAATCAAGGGAAAAATGAAAGAGGGGAGGGAATATCTATAACTGAAAAGGCCAGTTGCCTATTAATGTTAATTATTTATCCTTATCCCTTCCTTTTCTTTTATTTTTTGACTCTTAAATCCCCTGAAGTCCGATCCCTTTACAAAAACACCCCCGTTATATTCCCCTATCTTCTTGACTTACCCTTACTTCTTTCTTGTACCCTAATAACTTTAAAATTGAGCCAATACAAATGGGCCAACCTGTCAAGCAAGGCAAACCCAAACCAAACATAGCACATGATTGCAAATCTAGCCATCACCATGCTTAACAAACAACAACATTATTAAATCGAGCAAACTCACAACCAATTGAAATTAAAGCCTAAATAAAATATGCCATTAATTAAATCTAACAGATAGATACCAATTAATCCTACTTATTAACCAAAACATGCTTTAACCAGTGACAATATAGCAATTGAAAATAAATCACAGAAAAGAAGAAGAGAAGTAAGCCAGTTCTAATTGAAAATAAATCACAGAAAAGAAGAAGAGAAGTATGCCAGTTCTAATCTATGGTTGGCTAATGGCACACTCGATCATTTTCGTCCATCAAAGGCCATTGTGATATGAACATTGACCATGATGCAATTCCAGCCAGTATTACATGCCACAATAGCTTATGCACGCCAGAACAGAGGCAAAAGAAACAAAACCCAATGATTTCAACCTAACAGGGTGGAAGAAATCACAACTCGACCCGTAGATCTAATAACCAAGGAATCCTAGGAGGTTTGTGCCAAAACTAACAATAGGAGATGCATGAGGGAGTAATGAGGAGTGTGGGGTAATGATTTGGTGGTGCTTGGATATTTGGCTGCCAGTCAATGGAGTTTGGGGATTCTAGGGTGGCTAGGGTTTGAGAGAGGGTGAGGGAGATGAGTTTTTGAGGGGTTCCTAAGGGTTTGGGGGGTCTGTCCGACAGTTATAAAGGGGACGGTGAGGAATTCCGGTCCATTGGATGATGGAAAAATCAACGGGTGGGATTGTTTTGAGGCAAAATGGGTCATTTAGTTTATTGAGGGGTTGTACCGATTAGGAGAATTGGGTTGGGGCAGATTATGGGAAATTGAGCCACTGAAATTTGCCCAGTCTGATTTAGACTCAAAATAACCTGCCCCCTTTCCTTTCTTTGTTTCTTTTCCTTTGACTTTTCAATTAAAATCCTAACTTAAAGTAAATTTCCAAAATTAAACCTAATTTACTAATTAATCAACTTAACACTATTGAAAGAAAATTATCAAATTAAAAATAAAATCTAAAAATATAAACATGACCCTTGTATTTTTGTGATTTTCAATTAATAATGCATTTAATTAACCTAATGAAATACTAAATGCAAATAAAATCTAAAATGCTATGCAATGAAGATTTGGACATTTTTATGGTATTTTTCATGATTTTAAAATATTAAATATGCACAAAAATACAACTGAATGAAAACAATCAATTAAAAAGGAATTCCTAAAATTTTATAAAATCAGAAGCAATTAGAAAAAAAAAAATTTGTTGTAAATTTTGTAGGAGTATTTTTGTAGGAAAAATATTACGTGCTCACAACTGCCCCTCTTTGCTCGAGAACATGAAGAGTTTTCGGGAGAAGATAAACTGAGCAATTACGAGCAATGTCCATTTGACACTACGTGGGAAGCATTTTGAAAAAAATTGACCAAACCTTGCTTCCGAGGTTGCCTACATATCCTTGGCTATAAAGGAATCAAGTCAGTGTAGTTCTGAAAGTTTTGGTGGCCGGGACTACCGAAAAACTACAATTTCACTACTGTTGTTGCTGTTGCTGCTTGCTGAACTCCTTATACACCAACATTGAAATGAAAAGAAACTAAACAAGCCTATCAGCTATGAATTACAAGGTTCTTATCACTAAGTCTTCTGAAACTTGATCTTGATTCTTGGCTGGTTCTTCATGCAGACTTTGATCTGAACCTTGATACTTGCTAGCTGCAGCTGCTAGTTCATTCTTCTATGGCTTTTTCTTATCAAAATGGGAAATACAATGCTCGTCAGTCATGTCTTGAGTAGTCCACGACCCTTCACCCACTTCTGCATTTTGGATTCACTTTTTTTTTTCTTTTCTTATGTTGGATTGAGACTTCTTCTTTTGGTCACCTCGAAACCTGTGCCATGAGGGAAAACCTGCTTAGACATCAAAACAGATAAACGAACAAAAATTTTTTGCCCCAGTTTTCACTACGAAAATTTTGTGAGTTATTTTTAACAAAACTCTATATTAATTCATTATTGAAAGCGATTAAAGGGTCGAGAATGGTGTAAGCGGAGAAAACATGATTCTTTGGGAATGGTGTACCCTGATTGTCAAAATGGTGCCCCAACCAAGGAATCGAAACCCTATGTTGGAAGACGGGACTAGGGAGTGGAGATGCTATGTCTCAAAAAACGTCAACTAGGGAGTGGAGACCCGATGTTGGAAAAGGAGACTAGAGACTGGAGACCCTATGTCAAAACTAAAATCAACTAGGGAGTGCAGACCCTATGTTGGAAAAGCGACTAGGTAGTGAAGACCCTATGTCTAAAATAAAATCAAATCGGGAGTGGACACCCTATGTTGAAAAAGCGACTAGGAAGTGGAGACCCTATGTCTAAAATAAAATATAATAGGGATTGGAGAACGTATGTTGGAAAAGAGACTAGAGAGTGGAGACCCTATGTCTAAAATACCAAAAACTAGGAAAAGAGACTAGAGAGTGGAGAACGTATGTTGGAATAGGGATTGGAGAACGTATGTTGGATTCGAGAACCTATGTTGGAAACGAGACTAGGGATTGGAGTCCCTATGTCTAATATTTCATCAACTAGGAAATGGAGACCCTATGTTGGAAAAGAGATTAGGGAGTGGAGACTCTTTGTCGAAAATACCATAAACTAGGGACTGGAGAACCTATGTCTTAAACGTGACTACGAATTGGAGACACTATGTCTAAAATAAAATCAACTAGGGAGTGGAGACCCTATGTTGGAAAAGAAACTAGGGAGTGCGGACCCTATGTCTAAATTATAATCAACTAAGGAGTGAAGACCATATGTAGGAAAAGAGAATAGGGAGTGGAGACCCTATGTCTAAAATACCATAAACTATGGATTGGAGAACCAATGTTAGAAACGAGACTAAGGATTGGAGACCCTATGTCTAAAATAAAATCAAGTAGGGAGTGGACCCTATATTGCAAACGAGACTAGGGATCCGATATTCTATGTCTAAAAAAATATCAATTAAGGAGTAAAGACCCTATGTTGAAAAAGAGACTAGGGAGTGGAGACCCTATATCAAAAATATCAAGTGGAGACCCTATGTATGAAAAAAGACTAGGGAGTAGAGACCCTATGTTTAAAATACCATCAACTAGGAAGTGGAGACCCTATGTTGGAAAAGAGACTAAGGAGTTGAGAGCCTATGTCGAAAATAAAATCTACCAGGGAATGGAGACCCTATGTTGGAAAAGCGACTTGGGAGTGGAGACCCTTTGTCTAAAATAAAATAAACTAGGGTATGGTGACCCTATGTTGGAAAAGAGACTAGTGAGTGGAGATTGTATGTCTAAAATATCATTAACTAGGGAGTGGAGACCCTATGTCGGAAAAGAGACTAGGGAGTGAAGACCCTATGTCTAAAATACCATCAACGAGGGATTTGAGACCTTATGCTGGATAAGAGACTAGGGAGTCAAGACCTTATGTCTATAATAAAATCAACTAGGAAGTGGAGACCCAATGTTGGAAAAGCGACAAGAGAGTGGAGACCCTATGTCTAAAATAAAATTAACTAGGGAGCGGAGACCCTATGATGGAAAAGCGACTCGGGAGTGAATACCCTATGACTAAAATAAAATCAACTAGGAATTGGAGACCCTATGTTGGAAAAGAGACTACGGAGTGCAGATCCTATGACTAAAATACCATAAACCAGGGATTTGAGACCCTATGCTGGAAAAAAGCTTAGAAAGTGGAGACCGTATGTCTAAGATAAAATCAACAACGGAGTGGAGACCCTATGTTGGAAAAGCGACTACGGAATGGAGAGCCTATGTCAAAAATAAAATCAACTAGGTAGTATAGACACTATGTTGGAAAAGAGACTGGGGAATGGAGACCCTATGTTTAAAATAAAATCAACTAGAGAGTGGAGACCTTATGTATAAAATAAAATCAATTAGGGATTGTAGATCCTCTGTTGGAAAAGCGACTAGGGAGCTGATACCCTATGTCTAAAATAAAATCAACTAGGGAATGAACAACCTATGTTAGAAAAGAGACTAGGGAGTGCATACCGTATGTCTAAAAAACAATTAACTAGGTAGTGGAGACCCTATGTTGGAAAAGAGACTAGGTAATGGAGACCCTATGTCTAAAATAAAATCAACTAGGGAGTGCAGACCCTATGTTGGAAAAGTGACTAGGTAGTGGAGACCTTATGTTGGAAATGCGTTAAGGGAATGGAGATTCTATGACTATTATAAATCAACTAGGGAATGGAGATCCTATGTTGGAAAAGCGACAAGGGAATGAAGAACTTATGTCTAATATGGAATCAACTAGGGAGTGGAGACCGTATATTAGAAAATCGACTAGGGAGTGGAAACCCTATGCCTAAAATAAAATCAACTAAAGAGTGGAGACCCTATGTTGGAAAAGAGACTAGGGAGTGCAGACCCTATGTCTAAATTATCATCAACTAGGGAATGGAGGCCCTATGTAGGAAAAGCGACTTAGTGTGGTGACCCTGTGTCTAAAATATCATCAACTAGGGAGTGGAGACCCTATGTTGGAAAAGAGAATAGGGAGTGGAACCCTGTGTGTAATATACCATCAACTAGGGAGTGGAGACCCTATATTGGAAAAGAGACAAGGGATTAGAGACCCTATGTCTAAAATACCATCAACTAGGGATTGGAGAACCTATGTTTGAAACGAGACTATGGATTGGAGACCCAATGTCTAAAATAAAATCAACTACGGAATGGAGACCGTATGTCTAATATACCATCAACTAGGGAGTGGAGACCCTATGTTGAAAAGAGACTAGGGAATGGAGACTCTATGTCTAAAATACCATCAACTGTGGATTCGAGAACCTATGTTGGAAACGAGACTAGGGATTGGAGTCCTATGTCTAATATATCATCAACTAGGAAGTGGAGACCCTATGTTGGAAACGAGACTAAGGAGTGGAGACTCTATATCTAAAATACCATAAACTAGGGATTGGAGAACCTATGTTGGAAACGGGACTAGGGATTGGAGACCAAGTGTCTAAACTAAAATCAACTAGGGAAAGGAGACCGTATGTTGGAAACGAGGCTAGGGAGCTGAAACCCTATGTCTAAAATAATATCGATTCAGGAGTGCAGACGTTATGTTGAAAAAGAGACTAGGAAGTGGAGACCCTATGTCAAAAATACCAAGTGGAGATCCTATGTATGAAATAGGACTAGGGAGTGCATACCCTATATCTAAAAACAATTAACTAGGTAGTGGAGACCCTATGTTGTAAAAGAGACTAGGGAATGGAGACCTTATGTCTAAAATGAAATCAACTAGGGATTGGAGGGAGACCTTATGTTGGAAATGCGATAAGGGAATGGAGATTCTATGTCTGTTATAAAATCAACTAGGGAATGGAGATCCTATGTTGGAAAAGCGACTAGGGAATGAAGAACCTATGTCTAATATTAAATCAACTAGGGAGTGGAGACCCTATATTGGAAAATCGACTAGGGAGTGGAGACCCTATGCCTAAAGTAAAATCAACTAAGGAGTGGAGACCCTATGTTGGAAAAGAGACTAGGGAGTGCAGACCCTATGTCTAAATTATCATCAACTAGGAAATGGAGGCCCTATGTAGGAAAAGCGACTTGGGTTATGTGACCCTGTGTCTAAGATACCATCAACTAGGGAGTAGAGACCCTATGTTGTAAAAGAGAATAGGGAGTGGAGATCCTATGTCTAAAATACCATCAACTAGGGAGTGGAGACCCTATGTTGGAAAAGAGACTAGGGACTGGAGACCCTATATCTAAAATACCATAAATTGTGGATTAGGGAACCTATGTTGGAAACGAGACTAGGGATTGGAGACATTATGTCTAAAATAGAATCAACTAAGGAGTGGAGACCCTATGTTGGAAAGAGACTAGGGAGTGGAGTCCCTGTGTCTAATATATCATCAACTAGGAAGTGGAGACATTGTGTTGGAAACGAGACTAGGGTGTGGAGAACAAGTGTCTAAAATAAAATCAACTAGGGAGTGGAGAGCTATGTTGGAAACGAGACTAGGGAGCTGAGACCCTATGTCCAAAATAATATCAATTAAGGAGTGCAGACCTTATGTTGAAAAAGAGACTAGGAAGTGGAGACCTTATGACAAAAATATCAAGTGGAGACCCTATGTATGAAAAAGGACTAGGGAGTGGAGACCCTATGCCTAAAATACCATCAACTAGGAAGTGGAGACTCTATGTTGGAAAATAGACTAAGGAGTGGAGACCCTATGTCTAAAATAAAATCAATTAGGAAATGAAGACCCTATGTCTAAAATAAAATCAACTAGGGTTTGGAGACCCTATGTTGGAAAAGAGACTAGTGAGTGGAGACCGTATGTCTAAAATATCATAAACTTGGGTGTAGAGATCCTATGTTGGAATAGAGAATAGGGAGTGAAGACCCCATGTCTAAAATATTATCAACGAGGGATTGGAGACCTTAAGCTGGTAAAGAGACTAGGGAGTTGAGACTTTATGTCTAATATAAAATCAACTACCCTATGTCTATAATACCATCAACGAGGGCTTGGAGACTAGGGAATGGAGTTCCTATCTCTAATATATCATCAACTAGGAAGCGGAGACCCAATGTTGGAAAACAGACTAGGGAGTGGAGTCTAAAATACCATAAACTAGGGATTGGAGAACCTATGTTGGAAACGAGACTAGGGATTGGAGACCTTGTGTCTAAAATAAAATCAACTAAGTAGTGGAGATCCTATCTTGGAAATGATACTAGGGAGCTGAGACCCTATGTATAAAATAATATCAATTAAGGAGTGCAGATCTGATGTTAAAAAAGTGAATAGGAAGTGGAGACGCTATGGCAAAAATATCAAGTGGAGACCCTATGTATGAAAAAGGACTAGGTATTTGAGACCCTATGTCTAAAATACCATCAACTAGGAAGTGGAGACCCTATGTTGGAAAATAGACTAAGGAGTGGAGACCCTATATCTAAAATAAAATCAACAAGGGAAAGGAGACCCTATATTGGAAAAGCGATTAGTGAGCGGAGACCCTATGTCTAAAAAAATCAACTGGGGTATGAAAACCCTATGTTGGAAATGAGTCTAGTGGGTGGAGACCGTATGTCTGAAATATCATCAACTTGGGAGTAGAGACCCTATGTTGAAAAAGAGACTGGGGAGTGAAGACCCTATGTCTAATATACCATCAACAAGGGATTGGAGACCTTAAGCTGGAAAAAAGAGACTAGGGAGTGGAGACCTATGTATAAAATAAAATCAACTAGGAAGTGGAGACCCTATGTTGGAAAAGCGACTAGAGAGTGGAGACCCTATGTATAAAATAAAATTAACTAGGGAGCAGAGACCCTATGTTAGAAATGAGAGTAGGGAGTGCAGACCCTATGTCAATAAAATTAACTAGGTAGTGGAGACCCTATGCTTGAAAAGTGACTAGGGAGTTGAGACCCTATATCTAAAATAAAATCAACTATAAGGGGACACCCGATGTTGGAAAAGCGACTAGAAAGTAGAGACCCTATGTTGGAAAAACGACTAGGGAATGGAGATTCTATGTCTATTATAAAAACAACAAGGGAGTGGAGACCCTATGTTGGAAAAGCGACTAGGGAATGGAGAACCTATGTCTAAAGTTAAATCATCTAGGCAGTGGAGACCCTATGTTGGCAAGTCGACTAGGGAGTGGAGACCCTATGCCTAAAGTAAAATCAACTAGGGAGTGGAGACTATGTCTAAATTATCATCAACAAGGGAATAGAGACCCCATATAAGAAAAGAGACTTGAGAGTGGAGACCCTTTGTGTAAAATACCATCAACTAAGGAGTGGAGACCCTATGTTGGAAAACAGACTAGGGAGTGGGGACTCTATGTCTAAAATACCATCAACTAGGGAGTAGAGACCCTATGTTAGAAAAGAGACTAGGGAGTGGAGACCCTATATCAAAAATACTATCAACTACGGCGATTGGAGAACCTATGTTGGAAACGAGATTAGGGATTGGAGAACCTATGTCAAAAATAAAATCCACTAGAGAGTGGAGATCCTATCTCTAATATATCATCAACTAGGGTGTGGAGACCCTATGTTGGAAAAGAGACTAGGGAGTTGAGACTCTATGTCTAAAATACCTTCAACTAGTGAGTGGAAACTCTATGTTAGGAAAGAGAATAGGGAGTGGAGACTCTATGTCTAAAATAAAATCAACTAGGGAATGCAGACCCTATGTTAGAAAAAAGACTAGGGAGTGCATACCCTATGTCTAAAAAGCAATTAACTAGGTAGTGGAGACCCTATGTTGAAAAACAAACTAGGGAATGGAGACCATATGTCTAAAAAAAAAATCAACTAGGGAGTGGAGAACCTATGTTGGAAAAGCAACTAGGTAGCGGAGACCTTATGTCAGAAATGAGATAAGGGAATAAAGACTCTATGTCTAAAATACCATCAACAAGGGATTGGAGAACCTATGTTGGAAACGAGACTAAGGATTGGAGACCCTATGTCTAAAATAAAATCAATTAGGGAGTGGAGACCCTATATAGGAAAAGAGACTAGGAAGTGTAGAACTTATGTCTAAATTGTCATCAACTAGGGAGTGGAGACCCTATGTAGGAAGAGAGACTAGGGAGTGGTGACCCTACGTCCAAAATACCATCAACTAGGGAGTGGAGACCCTATGTTGGAAAAGAGACTAGAGAGTGGAGTACCTGTGTCTAATATATCATCAACTAGGAAGTAGAGAACCTATGTTGGAAAAAGAGGCTAGGATGTGGAGACTCTATGTCGGAAAAAGAGACTAGGAAGTGGAGACTCTCTGTCTAAAATACCATAAACTAGGGATTGGAGAACCTATGTTGGAAACGGGACTAGGAATTGGAGACCCTGTGTCTAAAATAAAATCAACTAGGCAGTGGAGACCCTATCTTGAACACGAGATTAAAGAGCTGAGACCTTGTGTCTAAAATAATATCAATTAAGGAGTGCTGACCTGTTGTTGAAAAAGAGACTAGGAAGTGGAGACCCTATGTTAAAAATAACAAGTGGAGATCCTATGTATGAAAAAGGACTAGGTATTTGAGACCCTATGTCTTAAATACCATCAACGAGGATGTGGAGACCATGTGTTGGAAAATAGACTATGGAGTGGAGACCCTATATCTAATATAAAATCAACTAGGGTGTGGAGACCCTATATTGGAAAAACGACTAGGGTGTGGAGACTCTATGTCTAAATTATCATCAACTAGGGAATGGAGACCCTATGCAGGAAGAGAGACTAGGGAGTTGTGACCTTACGTCTAAAATACCATCAACTAGGGAGTGGAGACCCTATGTTGGAAAAGAGACTAGGGAGTGGAGTCCCTGTGTTTAATATATCATCAACTAGGAAGTGGAGACTCTATGTCTAAAATACCATTAACTAGGGATTGGAGAACCTATGTGGAAACGAGACTAGGGATTGGAGACCCTGTGTTTAAAATAAAATCAACTAGGTAGTGGAGACCCTATCTTGAACATGAGACTAGGGAGCCGAGACCCTATGTCTAAAATAATATCAATTAAGGAATGCTGACCTGTTGTTGAAAAAGAGACTAGAAAGTGGAGACCCTATGTTAAAAATATCAAGTGGAGACCCTATGTATGAAAAAGGACTAGGTATTTGAGACTCTATGTCTAAAATACCATCAACGAGGATATGGAGACCCTGTGTTGGAAAATAGACTAAGGAGTGGAGACCCTATATCTAAAATAAAATCAACTAGAGAATGTAGACCCTATATTGGAAAAGCGACTAGGGAGCGGAGACCCTATGTCTCAAATAAAATCAACTGGGGTATGAAAACCTTATGTTGGAAAAGAGTCTAGTGGGTGGAGAACGTACATCTAAAATATCATCAACTTGGGAGTAGAGACCCTATGTTGGAAAGGGACTAGGGAGTGAAGACCCTATCTCTAAAATACCATCAACAAGGGATTGGAGACCTTAAGCTGGAAAAGAGACTAGGGAGTGGAGACCTCGTAATAAAATAAAATCAACTAGGAAGTGGAGACACTATGTTTGAAAAGCGACTAGAGAGTGGAGACCCTATATTTGAAAGTCGACTACGGAGTGGAGACCTTATGCCTAAAGTAAAATCAACTAGGGAGTGGAGACTCTACGGCTAAGTTATCATCAACTAATGAATGGAGACCCTATATAGGAAATGAGAGTTGGGAGTGGAGACCCTGTGTCTAAAATACCATCAACTAAGGAGTGGAGACCCTATCTTGGAAAAGAGACAAGGATTGGAGACCCTAGTCTAAAATACCCTCAACTAGGGATTGGAGACCCTATGTTGGAAAAGAGACTAGGGAGTGGAGACCCTATATTGGAAAATCGTCAACTAGTGAGTGGAGACCCTATGTTGGAAAAGAGAATAGGGAATGGAGACCCTATGTCTAAAATAAAATCAACTAAGGAATGAAGACCCTATGTTAGAAAAGAGACTAGGGAGTGCATACCCTATGTCTACAAAACAATTAACTAGGTAGTGGAGACCCTATGTTGGAAAAGAGACTAGGGAATGGAGTCCCTATATCTAAAATAAAATCAACTAGGCAGTGGAGACCCTATGTTGGAAGCGCGACTAGGTAGTGGAGACCTTATGTCGGAAATGCGATAAGGGAATGGAGATTCTATGTCTATTATAAAATCAACTAGGGAATGGAGATCCTATGTTGGAAAAGCGACTAGGGAATGAAGAACCTATGTCTAATATTAAATCAACTAGGGAGCGGAGACCCTATATTAGAAAATCGACTAGGGAGCGGAGACGCTATGCCTAAAGTAAAATCAACAAGGGAGTGGAGACCCTACGTTGAAAAAGAGACTAGGGATTGGAGACCCTGTGTCTAAATTATCAACAACTAGGGAATGGAGGCCCTATGTAGGAAATGCGACTTGGGTGTGGTGACCTGTTTCTAAAATACCATCAACTAGGGAGTGGAGACCCTATGTCTAAAATACCATCAACTAGGGAGTGGAGACCCTATGTTGGAAAATAGACTAAGGAGTGGAGACCCTATATCTAAAATAAAATCAACAAGGGAAAGGAGACCCTATATTGGAAAAGCGATTAGTGAGCGGAGACCCTATGTCTAAAAAACTCAACTGGGGTATGAAAACCCTATGTTGGAAATGAGTCTAGTGGGTGGAGACCGTATGTCTGAAATATCATCAACTTGGGAGTAGAGACCCTATGTTGAAAACGAGACTGGGGAGTGAAGACCCTATGTCTAATATACCATCAACAAAGGATTGGAGACCTTAAGCTGGAAAAAAGAGACTAGGGAGTGGAGACCTATGTATAAAATAAAATCAACTAGGAAGTGGAGACCCTATGTTGGAAAAGCGACTAGAGAGTGGAGACCCTATGTATAAAATAAAATTAACTAGGGAGCAGAGACCCTATGTTCGAAATGAGAGTAGGAAGTGCAGAACCCTATGTCAATAAAATTAACTAGGTAGTGGAGACCCTATGCTTGAAAAGTGACTAGGGAGTTGAGACCCTATATCTAAAATAAAATCAACTATAAGGGGACACCCGATGTTGGAAAAGCGACTAGAAAGTAGAGACCCTATGTTGGAAAAACGACTAGGGAATGGAGATTCTATGTCTATTATAAAAACAACAAGGGAGTGGAGACCCTATGTTGGAAAAGCGACTAGGGAATGGAGAACCTATGTCTAAAGTTAAATCATCTAGGCAGTGGAGACCCTATATTGGAAAGTCGACTAGGGAGTGGAGACCCTATGCCTAAAGTAAAATCAACTAGGGAGTGGAGACTCTATGTCTAAATTATCATCAACAAGGGAATAGAGACCCCATATAAGAAAAGAGACTTGGGAGTGGAGACCCTTTGTCTAAAATACCATCAACTAAGGAGTGGAGACCCTATGTTGGAAAACAGACTAGGGAGTGGAGACTCTATATCTAAAATACCATCAACTAGGGAGTAGAGACCCTATGTTGGAAATGAGACTAGGGAGTGGAGACCCTATATCAAAAATACTATCAACTACGGAGATTGGAGAACCTATGTTGGAAACGAGATTAGGGATTGGAGAACCTATGTCAAAAATAAAATCCGCTAGAGAGTGGAGACCCTATCTCTAATATATCATCAACTAGGGTGTGGAGACCCTATGTTGGAAAAGAGACTAGGGAGTTGAGACTCTATGTCTAAAATACCTTCAACTAGTGAGTGGAGACTCTATGTTAGGAAAGAGAATAGGGAGTGGAGACCCTATGTCTAAAATAAAATCAACTAGGGAATGAAGACCCTATGTTAGAAAAAAGACTAGGGAGTGCATACCCTATGTCTAAAAAGCAATTAACTAGGTAGTGGAGACCCTATGTTGAAAAATAAACTAGGGAATAGAGACCATATGTCTATAAAAAAATCAACTAGGGAGTGAAGAACCTATGTTGGAAAAGCAACTAGGTAGCGGAGACCTTATGTCAGAAATGAGATAAGGGAATGAAGACTCTATGTCTAAAATACCATCAACAAGGGATTGGAGAACCTATGTTGGAAACGAGACTAGGGATTGGAGACCCTATGTCTAAAATAAAATCAATTAGGGAGTGGAGACCCTATGTAGGAAAAGAGACTAGGAAGTGTAGAACTTATGTCTAAATTGTCATCAACTAGGGAGTGGAGACCCTATGTAAGAAGAGAGACTAGGGAGTGGTGACCCTACGTCTAAAATACCATCAACTAGGGAGTGGAGACCCTATGTTGGAAAAGAGACTAGAGAGTGGAGTACCTGTGTCTAATATATCATCAACTAGGAAGTAGAGAACCTATGTTGGAAAAAGAGGCTAGGATGTGGAGACTCTATGTCGGAAAAAGAGACTAGGAAGTGGAGACTCTCTGTCTAAAATACCATAAACTAGGGATTGGAGAACCTATGTTGGAAACGGGACTAGGAATTGGAGACCCTGTGTCTAAAATAAAATCAACTAGGCAGTGGAGACCCTATCTTGAACACGAGATTAAAGAGCTGAGACCTTGTGTCTAAAATAATATCAATTAAGGAGTGCTGACCTGTTGTTGAAAAAGAGACTAGGAAGTGGAGACCCTATGTTAAAAATAACAAGTGGAGATCCTATGTATGAAAAAGGACTAGGTATTTGAGACCCTATGTCTTAAATACCATCAACGAGGATGTGGAGACCATGTGTTGGAAAATAGACTAAGGACTGGAGACCCTATATCTAATATAAAATCAACTAGGGAATGAAGACCCTATATTGGAAAAGCGACTAGGGAGCAGAGTCCGTATGTCTAAAATATCATCAACTTGAGAGTAGAGACCCTATGTTGGAAAAGAGACTGAGGAGTGAAGACCCTATGTCTAATATACCATCAACGAGGGATTGGAGACCTTAGGCTGGAAAAGAGACTAGGGAGTGTAGACCTATGTATAAAATAAAATCTACTAGGAAGTGGAGACCCTATGTTGGAAAAGCGACTAGAGAGTGGAGACCCTATGTATAAAATAAAATTAACTAGGGAGCAGAGACCCTATGTTAGAAATGAGAGTAGGGAGTGCAGACCCTATGTCAATAAAATTAACTAGGTAGTGGAGACCTTATGTTTGAAAAGCGACTAGGGAGTTGAGACCCTATGTCTAAAATAAAATCAACTATAAGTGGACACCCAATGTTGGAAAAGCGACTAGGGAGTAGAGACCCTATGTTGGAAAAATGTCTGGGGAATGGAG
>MCJB01049057.1:39513-82329 GCA_002018475.1 Nicotiana obtusifolia | reverse complement strand
AGGGGTGATTAGCCACTCATGTTCAACAAAAACAATTAACTAAAGAAGAAAACTAAAATAGAGATACTAGTTTTGATTGATGAACTGAGAATTTGATGATGTTGTTGATGTTCCTAGCCTCCCTTTTGCTCCAAAATTGTGTTGTATCCCTTCAAAATGGGTTTAGGGATGTTTATATAGGAGTTGGGAAGGTTTTGGGTCGGTTTAGGGGTCTTCTAGACGAAGTAGGAGACAATTCCCGGAATCAGTCCCCTGGGGGGCGCTGGGCGCTGTCCAGGGGACTGGAGGCAGTGCCCTTCTCCTTTGATTCTGTCTCCAGCGCCACAGGCAGCGCTGGGCGCTGGCCTGTGGCCTGGTTCCCTCTTTTGTGCTCTTTTCTCCTTGTTTTGGCTTGCTTTCTCCCCCGATTTCGTCCCCGATTGTTATAGTCTTGTTCCTACACATAAAACACATTATATTAACATGAATCGATATGATTTAACATCCAAATCCAAACAATCAAGAGTTAAAATATAGGATAAGTTATATTAATTTAGTACTTTTATACCCATTATCAGGTGTCATCACGACGTGGTGGGGTTTGGGTCGTGACAAGTTGGTATTAGAACCCTAGGTTCATTGGTTCTACGAGTCATGAGCAAGTGTCTAGCAGAGTCTTACAGATTGGTATAATGACGTCCATACTTATCTTCGGGAGGGTACAGGGCGTCTAGGAAACTTCCTATATTTCTTTCCTTATTGTGCGACTTTGTTTCAGCTTGAAGCTTATACCCTTGACTTCCTTCCATTCACTCTTATGTGAAGTTGAGCACTCGATATCAGTGGTGCACCGATGGCTTGTGGTGTTGCGGATGGGATGCGAAGAGTTATGTATACTTGATCATCGTCTCGATGTGTTGTACAGTTTTGAGAAGTGGGTGTGTCGGTGGATCTTTCAGTTGTTCATTTGAGGAATGAATTGGATTCTTATATCTTGTTTATGAGTGTAGATTCAAGAGGATTAAATGGTTGCCTAGTTGTTGTGACCATGATAGGGTCATGTGAAGATGTTGATTTGAGGCTAGCCGGTAGGATTTTGGGCCAGTGGGATTTGAGGTTGTGTGTTTTGTATGAGGCTTCTATTTAGTGGAATGCATATACTATCATTTCGGAGCACTGAGGAAGTTTGTTTGACTATCAGAAGGATGAGTACGCACTTGGCAGAGTCTTTGGAGTGTTTTATGACTAGTGTTACATAGGTTTATAAAGTATTCAACTGATTAACAATGTCGGATCGGGGTAACTATGAATGAAGGGTACTGTAGGTTACAGACGATGTGTTCTATGGATTCGAGCCAACTGAGGGAGTCTCCTATCGATGGTCTGATTACCTGGTCATGTTTTATATCAGTTCCTGAACTAAGGGACGCTTTCGGATTAGCTGTGACTTGAAAAGGATGATTTCGAGGATGATTTGAGCAAGAGATTGGCTGGATGCATGATGTACTATACTTTGTGGGTATATGAAAATCTTGGAACGATTCAAGTTTTATATCCATTATGATGTAGTGTGCAAGGAAAAAGAATTGTTAGGTTGATTTTTTTGGATACTCATATGCTGGTGGAGCACAAGTTGTTCGGTGCATATTGGTTATGCATCAAAGATTGGAGCCGAGTGGATGACTATCGAGAAGGTTCTAATGAGTTCAAGATTTATATGTGGTATTTAAGGATTTTTAAATTTGTGTATGGCTAGGACTTGAGACCTGAATTGGGTGGTGGTGAGACTTGTGGTACTTCTATATTATTGACTCTATACAGCAATATTAGAGAGATTCAAGAAACGACTTCGGATTCATAGAAAGTCTCTTTAGAGTGAGCATTTCGGCTTGAGTTACTTTTGGGTTTTGCTGTCTATGTGGCTTGGATGATTGAATAGACCTAGTTATAATGGCTTGGTTATATGCTAACAAGTTTCGAAGAGTTCATGACAATTATGACCACAGTTCGAGATTGATGTCTTCTACGAGTATAGAAGGTTTGCTGCGTGTTGTGATGTTATCTTGGATTAGGTTAAGTAGAAAGTTTCTAGTTGATGGGGTGTTTATCCTACTTGTGATTCAAAGTTGACTATGAGATTTTTGTACTTTCACAAATTAGCATTGATGATTACAGTGTGCCATGTGGGATTGAGATTTGCATGGACAAGGTTGCGGTTCAGTATCAAATGAAGGTCATGAGTTTTAGAAAGCATGAGAGATTTCAGATTTTTAGAGGGTGCTTGCACTATCTTTTGACGCCTAAGAAGTGTGTGTTTTGTAGAAGACGCATTGTCTTTTGACTTGCAGATGCTTGACTATAGACATTGCGTGGTGTCCATGAATATTGATTACCCATTGATTATTTCACCTATTTCTCATGAATCTAAGTTAGAATTTGGGGATTTTTGGACTATGTTATCGGAGAGTGAAATTTGTATATTTGAGGGGCGATTTGTGGTTGGAATTCGATGATTTTGGTATGGTTGGACTCGTAATTGAATGGGCGTTCAGAATTTGTGAATTTTGTCAGGTTTCAAGGTGCGGGCCTGGGGTTGACTCTTTGATTTGAGTTAAAGACATTAGCTTTATATTTTGGAATCACTTCCTATAGCTTTTATTGATAGTATTACGTTATTTTTGCTAGATTCGAGCTTTCCGGGGGTTGACACGCGCAGGAAGGGCTTGTTACCGGAGCGATTTGGCTTTTTTGAGGTAAGTATCTTATCTATACTTGGTTGAGGCACTAGTTGCCTAAATTATTGTGATAGCTACGTGATATTAGGTGCGCACATGTGTGGGGTTCGAGCCTATGTGCTAACATCAGGGGTATTTATCCATGCTCGGGTTGTGCTTTGGCTATGATATGCCTAGATTTGACTGTTAAGCTTTAAACTAAGATGGTTCTCACCTTTTGACATTGTTGTGAGCTAGTTGAGCCATGTTGGAGGCTACGTAGAAGTTTAATCCCTGAATAAACTTGATAAATGCTATTCTATGATGAAATTGCTGGTTTGAGCTATGATAGTACACTTTGCACATGCCTACACTTTAGCATGTTATTTATACCAATCCAGGAGCATGATATTTGATATTCATTCATCACATACATTTATTCTTGTTTATTTTCTCCTGTGTGATATGAATGGACTGGGTACCTATGACTACGCCGTGCGGATTGTTATTGTTGTACCTGTGACCACACCGGGTGAATTGTAACATTGTTCCTTTGACCACGCCGGAAGGATTATGATATTGAGCTTGTGACCATGTTGGGCTGATAGCACGTTGTTTGCCGTGCTTGCGTGTGGATATGGATCCATCCCCTCGGGTCACCCTCTCATGTTTCTCTCTTGATGATGTACATGCGGATATTGAGGAAATCTAGTTAGTGGCTTAGTATAGAAATTGGAATGTTAAGGAAATCTGGCCAATGTTGTTGGGATTTTGCGCTTCATCTTTACTTGCAATTTCTGTGATTATTTACATGCTTTAACTGCATATAATCGCTATATGCCGAATATTGACTGAGCAAAGTATTTAAGAAACTATACACATACACACACAAATGTTTCTTACTATGCTTTATGACTTGATTTCATTATTGCTCTGTACTTGCTAAAAAGATGAATTGTTCAGGTGATACCTAGCATGATTTATATTGTGTGCTTCTTTTACCTCGTCAAGGTTAGCTACGATAGTTATTGAGTATATTAGATCAGTTGTACTCATACTACATTCTGCACTTCGTGTGCAGATCCAGGTACATCTGGACACGATGATTGTTAGATTGGTGCTAGTACCTGCTCAGAGACTTTGAGGTAGCTGCTATGACACTCAGAGACCTTGCTCTCCTTCTTTCTGGTTTATTCAGTACATGTTCTATTACTCAGACAGTTTTACTAGAGCTCCAGACTATGTTGATACTTAGTAGCTCATGTACTCATTGACACAAGATTTTGGGTGGTTGTAGCTCATCGTATGTTTATGAGATTTTTCCTATGTTGAGTTATTAAGCATGTTCCATTATATTATCTAGTTGTTATGTGTTGTCGGCTTGCCTAGCTAGTGTGTTAGGTGCCATCACAACAGGTTGGGATTTTGGGTCGTGACAAGTTGGTGTCAGTGAACTAGGTTACTTAGGTCTCATGAGTCATGAGTAAGTTCAGTAGAGTCTTGGGAATTGGTACAGAGACGTCTGTACTTAACTTTTGAGAAGCTACCGAACTGTTAGGAAACTTTGTTTTCTTGTATTCTAGTAGTGTAGATTTGTTGATTCTGGAAACTAAATTTCTATTATTCTATTCTCTCACAGATGGTGCAGACACGTGCGACTAGATCATGCGGACCGCCACTAGTACCACCAACTAGGGCCGCGGTAGAGGCCGAGGTGCGGCTCATACCACTGCTGGAGCAGCACTTGTGGAGTCACCAGTATCTCCAACTGAGGAGTAAATACCGATGTGGTTGAGCTAGTGGGACCAGCTCAAGCACCAACTGTGCCCCTTGTGATTCCAAGCCTTCAGGAGGCCTTGGCCCATATATTGACTGTATGCACGAGTCTGGCTCAGGCAATCCCTGTTCTGGCTACACCAGCCACTTCTCAGGCCGAGGCAGGTGCAAAGATTCCAACTGCCCGTACTCCAAAGCAGGTAGCTCAGGGACTCCAGACACCGAGAGTACTACCAGCCCAACAGGTTGTAGCTGCTCGGGCCAGGTTGGTCCACTTATGAGTGATGATGAGTAGAAGAGACTAGAATTCTTTGGGAGGCTCAAGCCTCCAGAGTTCAATAGGGCAGAGTTAGATGATGCTCAAGATTTCATAGACAGGTGCCAGCGGATCCTTTGCACAACGGGTATTTTGGAGAGTAGTGGAGTTTTAATTATTATTTTTCAGCCGATGGGGGTAGCCTACAGGTGGTGGGAGGCCTATGAGTTTAGCATGCCAGCCGGCGCTGCACCACTGACATGGAATGAGTTCTCAGTTCTCTTCTTAGAGAATTTGTTCCATAGACTCGCGGAGAAGAGTTGCTTAGGCATTTTGAGCAGCTACGCTAGGAGGGTATGTCAGTGATTTACTATGAGATGAGATTTTTAGAGTTGGCTCATCATGCAATATGGTTGGTTCCCACTGAGAGGGAGAGGATTAGGAGGTTTATTGATGGCCTCAACTATGGATTACGTTTCATCATGACTCGGGAGACTGCATCCGGTTGACGATGCAGTTGATATTTCTAGATGCCTAGAGCAGGTTCGCAGTCAGGAGCATGAGGAGAGAGAGCCAAGAGGCCTCATAGTTCAGGTGGTTTCAACAGTGCCTCATTTGGAGGGCAGTCCCATCATAGTAGGGTTGTTCTTATAGGTCCTCTTAGATGGCTCGTTCGGTTTATCATGGTGCATTAGCTAGTCATGGTTCATACAGTGCTCATTCTGGGCCAGTCATCATTCAATGCGTTTCCAACACAGAGTTCTTACCATGCTACATCTCCTCAGGTTTCCACAGATAATTCTTCGGTTTATCAGGGTCAGCAGCCTATCAAAAGGTACTGCTATGAGTATGGAGACTTGAGTCATCTCAAGGGAGATTGCCCCAGACAATTGAGTAGAGTTCCATAGTAGAGAGCTCGACCAACGATTCCAGCACCAGTAGCTATACCACTCGCACAACCAGCTCAGGGTGGGGCCCAGTTAGCTCGAGGTCACTCTAGTGGGGGAGGTCGATTAGGTGGTAGTCAAGCTCGTTGCTTTGCAATTCCAGCCAGGCCGATGCAGTTGCCTCTAATACCATGATCACATGTATTGTTTCAGTGTGCCACAGAGATGCTTCCATATTACTTGACCCTAGTTCCACTTATTTATATGTATCATCTTACTTTGCTCATTATTGGGATATGCCCTGTGATTCCTTAGTTACGCATGTTCATGTATCTACACCGGTGGGTGATTTTATTATTTTGGATCGTGTGTATTGGTCGTGTGTGGTGACAACTAGGGGATTAGAGATGAGAGTTGATCTTTTACTATTTAGTATGGTTGATTTTGACGTGATTTTAGGCATGGATTGGTTGTCACCATCTCATGCTATTTTGGATTGTCACGCTAAGACCGTGGCATTGGCGATACCGGGGTTACCCAAGGTGGAGTGCAGAGTTTCTCCAGACTATGTTCCCAGTAGAGTGATTTCATACTTGAAGGCCCAACCGATGGTTGGGAAGGGTGTTTGGAATATTTGGCCTTTGTGAGGGATGTTGGTGTGTATACTCCTACCATTCATTCTGTTTCGGTAGTGCGTGACTTTCCAGATGTGTTTCCTACAAACCTGCGAGACATGCCACCCAACATAGACATTAATTGTGGTATTGACTTGGTGTCGGGCACTCATCCCATCTCTATTCTACCGTATCGTATGTCACCAGCAGAGATGAAAGAATTGAAAGAACAGCTTCAGGAGCTACTTGATAAGGGATTTATCAGGCCTAGTATGTCGCCTTGAGGTGCACCAGTTCTATTTTTGAAGAAGAAGGATGGTCTATGCGGATGTGCATTGATTACAGGTAGTTGAACAATATTACAATCAAGAACAAGTATCATTTACCCTGCATATATGACTTATTTGACCAGCTTCAGGGAGCTAGAGTGCTTTCAAAGATTGATTTGAGGCTCGGGTATCACCAATTGAAGATTCGGGATTCTGATATCCTGAACACGACATTCAGGACCCACTATAGTTACTATGAGTTCTATATGATGTTTTTTGGGTTGTCCAATTGCCTAGTAGCATTTATGCATCTGATGAACAGTGTATTCCAGCCATACATAGATTCTTTTGTCATGGTATTTATTGATGACATCCTGGTGTACAAACGCAACTAGGAGGAGCATGCGCAGCATCTAAGGATTATACTACAGAGGTTGAGGGAGAAGAAGCTTTATGCTAAATTCTCCAAGTGTGAAGTTTGGCTTTGTTCTGTGGCATTCTTGGGGCACGTGGTGTCCAGTGACGGGATCAAGGTAGATCCGAAAAAGATTGAGGCAGTTCAAAGATGGCCCAGACCGTCTTCAGCAACTGAGATTCAGAGTTTTCTTAGCTTGGCCGGTTATTATCGTTGTTTTGTAGATGGTTTCTCGTATATTGATGCACCTTTGACTAAATTAACCCAGAAGGGTGCCCCATTTAGGTGGTCTGATGAGTGTGAGGAGAGCTTTTAGAAGCTCAAGACTGCCTTGACCACAGCTCTAGTTCTAGTTTTGCCTTCAGCATCGGGTTCATTTACAGTGTATTATGATATTTCTCTTATTGGTATTGGGTGTGTCTTGATGAACGAGGGTAAGGTGATTTCTTATTCTTCATGCTAGTTGAAGCCCCATGAGAAGAACTACCTCGTTCATGATTTAGAGTTGGCAACCATAGTTCATGCATTGAAGATTTGGATGTATTACCTCTATGTTGTTTCTTGTGAGGTATTTACAGATCATCGGAGACTACAACACTTGTTTAAGTAGAAGGATCTAAATTTTAGGCAGTGGAGATGGTTAGAGCTATTGAAAGTCTATGAGATCACCATTTTGTATAATCTCGAGAAGGCCAATGTAGCTGATACCTTGAGTAGAAAGGCGGTGAGTATGGGTAGCCTTCCATATATTCCTGTTGATGAGAGACCATTTGTATCCCAGGCCTTGGACAATCAGTTCGTGCAGTTAGATGTTTTGGAGCATAGACGAGTTATAACTTTTGTGGTTTCTCGGTCTTCTTTATATGAGCGCATCAGAGAGCGTCGGTATGATGACCCCTATTTGCTTGTCCTTATGGACACAGTACAGCACGGTGATGCCAAGGAGGTTTCTATTGGATATGATGGAGTGTTGTGGATGGAGGCTTGGATTTATGTGCCCAATATGGATGGGTTACATGAGTTGATTCTTGAGAAGGCACATATTTCGCGGTATTCCATTCATCCAAGTGCCGCGAAGATGTATCAGGACTTGAGGAAGCATTATTGATAGAGAAGAATGAAGAAAGACATAGTGGAGTATGTGGCTCGGTGCTTGAACTATTAGTAGATGAAGTACGAGCATCAGAGATGGGGTGGTTTGCTTCGGAGGCTTCAGATTCCTGAGTGGAAATGGGAGCGTATCACATTGTAGTTTTAGAGAGCAATGCAGTGAGAGTTGGGCACACGAGTTGAGTTGAGTACAACATTCAACCCACAGATGGATAAACAGTCCGAGCGCACCATTTAGATTTTGGAGGATATGTTACGTGCTTGTGTTATGGATTTCGGGGTTCTTGGGATCAGTTCCTACCACTTGAAAAGTTTGCCTACAACAGTAGCTACCAATCGAGTATTCAGATGGCACCTTATTAGGCCTTATATAGGTGGCAGTGTAGATCTCCAATTGGGTTGTTTGAGCAGGGGAGGCTAGGTTGTTGGGCACGGATCTGCTTCGGGAAGCCTTGGAAAAGGTCATGTTCATTTAGGAGCGGCTTCACACGGTGCAGTATAGACAGAAGAGCTACAATGAGGGGAAGGTTCGTGATATTGCCTATATGCTACGTGCATGTGTTATGGATTTCGAGGGTTCTTGGGATCAGTTCCTACGGCTTGTAGAGTTTGCCTAAAACAAAAGCTAGCAATCGAGTATTTAGATGGCTCCTTATGAGGCCTTATATAGGAGGCGGTGTCGATCTTCAGTTGGGTGGTTTAAGTGGGGGAAGCTAGGTTGTTGGGCATGGATATGGTTCAGGATGCCTTAGAAAAGGTCAAGTTGATTCAGGATCAGCTTCGCACAACACAATGAGAGAAGAGCTACGCTGATCAGAAGGTTCATGATGTTGCCTATATGGTGGGAGAGAAGGTATTACTCAAAGTTTGATAAATAAAGGGTGTTATGAGGTTCGGGAAGAAGGGAAAATTGAGCCCTTGGTACATTGGACCTTTGAGGTGCTTGAGAGGATTGGAGAGGTGGCCTACAAACTTGCATTGCCGCCGAGTCTATCAGGGGTTCACCAAGTGTTTCATGTTTTCATGCTCCGGAAGTATTACGGTGATACGTCTTATGCTTTTAATTTTGCACAATTTAGTTAGATGGAGATTTGACTTATGATGTGGAGCCACATTTTGGATCGACAGGTTCCAAGGTTAAGGTCAAAGAATATAGATTCAATGAAAGTTTAGTAGAGAGGTCAGCCAGTTAAGGAGGCTACTTGGGAGACCGAGCGGGAAATGCAGAATAGATATTCACACCAATTTGAGACTCCATGTGTGATTCTAGACCCGTTCGAGAACCAACATTTGTTTAAGAGGAGGAAAATGTAACGACCTAGCCAGTCATTTTGAGTATTGTAGCCCCGTTCCCCATGTATTGCTTATTCCATCTTACTTTGCAGTTATGTAACTTACCGGGGTGGTTTGTTTGGTTTCGAGGATGTTTCAGAATGAACTGGGACACTTAGTCCCAAGGTTGGAAGCTTAAGTTGAAAGGGTTGACTGGATGCTAACTTATGTGTAAACGACTCCGGAATAAAGCATTGATGGTTTCGATATCCTCGTATGGTGATTTTGGACTTAGGATTATGTCCGGATGTTAATTTGGAGGTCCATTGGTCATTTTGGCTTGAATTGGCGAAAGTTGAAAAGTTGAAGGTTTGGAAGGTTGAGAAGTTTGACTGAGGATTGACTTTGTCGATACCGGTCTCGAATTTTGTTCTAGAATTTGGAATAGGTCCTTTGTGTAATTTATGACTTGTGTGCAAAATTTGAAGTCAATCGGAATTGGCTTGATAGGTTTCGGCATTGGTTTTAGAAGTAAGAAATCCATTAGTTTCAATGGGCTTGAATTGGGGTGAACTTTGTGTTTTTGATGTTGTTTAATGTGATTTGAGGCTCTGACTAAGTTCGTATGATGTTTTAGGATGTGTTGGTGTGTTTGGATGGGGTCTTGGGGCCTTGGGTGAATTACGGATGGCTAACGGATCAAAAGTTGGACTTAATGCATTGTTGAAGATTTGGGGTTGCTGGTGTAACCGCATCTGAGGTGGGCTTGACCACAGATGTGACGCCGCTGGTGCAGCTGGAGTGTCGCAGGTGCGGAGGGGACCTGGCATAGGGATTTTTGCAAAAGCGAGCCCGTACAAGTGAAGTCTCTCCTGTGATGGTCGTTCCGCAGAAGTGGAGCTTGGCGCGATGGGCAGGAATCGCAAATGCGGATGGATCTCGCAGGTGCGGGCGCGCAGAAGCGCTTGGAGGATTGCAAAAGTAGGATTTTGGCTGCATAAGCGGCTAGTCTGTGTTTAAGTTATCTTCGCAAAAGCGAGACTTTTTCCGCAAAGGCGGAATTGTAGGTACGGTAATTTAGCCCCCAGAAGCGAAAGTGCTGGGCAGTGATTAAAAAGTCGAGGGTTTGAATTTTCTTTCATTTTGGGAATTTTGAAAGGAGGACTAGGGCGATACATACATGTTTACAATTTTTATATTCTCTTATGTGATATGATTGGACTGGGTGCATGTGACGATGCCAGTGAATTGTTGTTGTTGTGCCTGTGAACATGCCAGGCAGATTGTACCATTGTGCCTGTGATCGCGCTGGGCGGATTGTTGTTGTTGTGCATGTGACCACGCCAGGCAGATTGTACCGTTCTGTTTGTGATCACGGGGCGCACATTGTTGTTGTTGTGCCCGTGACCACGCCAGGCGGATTGTACCGTTATGCCTTTGACCACACCGAGCGGATTATGATATTGAGCCTGTGACCACGCCGGGCTGGTAGCAAGTTGTTGGCTGTGCTTATGTGTGGATATCGATCCATCCCCCTAGGGTCACCCTTTTATGTTTCTCTCTTGATGGTGTACACGCGGATATTGAGGAAATCTAATCAGTGGATTGGTATAGAAATTGGAAAGGTTGAGGAACTCTAGCCAGTGTTGTTGGAATTTTGCACTTCATCTTTACTTGCACTTTTCGTGATTATTTACATGATTTAATTGCATATCATCTGTATATGCCGAATATTGACTGAGCAAAGTATTTAAGAAATTATACACATACACACACAAATGTTTCTTCCTATGCTTTATGACTTGATTCCATTATTGCTCTGTACTTGCTAAAAAGGTGAATTGTTCAGGTGATAACTAGAATCATTTATAACTTGTGCTTCTTTTACCTCATCAAGGTTACCTACGATACTTATTGAGTACATTGGATCGGTTTTATGCATACTACACTCTGCATTTCGTGTGCAGGTCCATGTACATCTGGACGCGGTGATTGTTAGATCGGTGCTAGTACCTGCTCGGAGACTTTGAGGTAGCTGCTATGACACCTGCAAACTTTGACTCTCCTTCTTTTCAGTTTATTTAGTACTATTCTATTACTCTGACAGTTGTACAAGAGTTTCAGACTATGTTGATACTTCGTAGCTCATGTACTCATTAACGCCAGATTTTGAGGTGGATGTAGCAGAGTTTCATATATTTAATCGTATGTTTATGAGATTTTTCGGCTGTTGAGTTATTAAGTTTGTTCCATTTGATTGTTTAGCTGTTATGTGTTATCCGCTTGTCTCGCAAGTGTGTTTTGTGCCATCACAACAGGTTGGGATTTTGGGTCGTAACAAGTTAGTGTCAGAGCACTAGGTTACTTAGGTCTCATGAGTCATGAGCAAGTTTGGTAGAGTCTTGCGGAACGGTACGAAGATGTCTGTACTTACCTTCTAGAGGCTACCCAACCGTTAGAAAACTTCACTTTCTTGTATTCTTGTAGTGTGGATTTGTTGATTCCGGAAACTAGACTTCCATTATTCTATTCTCTCACAGATGGTGAGGACACTTTGACTAAATCAGGCGGACGTCCACCTGTACCACCAACTAGGGCTGTGAGAGGCCGGGGCCACGGTAGAGGCTGAGGTGCGGCTCGTACCACAAATAAAAAAGCAGCACCTCTGGAGCCAGCAGTTGCTCCAATTGAGGAGCAGATACCAGATGTGGTTGAGCAGGTGGGACCAGCTCATGTACCAGTTGATCCATTGTGATTCCAAGCCTTCAAGAGGCCTTGGCCCATGTATTGATTTTATGCACGAGTCTAGCTCAAGCAGTCTAGTTCTAGCTACACCAG
The DNA here is from genome assembly GCA_002018475.1 of Nicotiana obtusifolia. NCBI lineage: Eukaryota > Viridiplantae > Streptophyta > Magnoliopsida > Solanales > Solanaceae > Nicotiana > Nicotiana obtusifolia. Next base: position 70,199 of record MCJB01049057.1, on the reverse strand, counting down.
CCAATTCTCTGGCCGGGGGAGGTGCAAAGACTCCAGCTGCCCGTACTCCAGAGTAGGTAGCTCAGAGACTCCAGACACCGGGGGTACTACCAGCCCAGTAGGTTGCAGATGCTCGGGCCCCGGTTGGTCCACCTATGAGTGATGAGGAGCAGAAGAGAGTAGAGCGGTTTGGGAGGCTCAAGCCTCCAGAGTTCACTGGGGCAGAGTCAGAGGATGCTCAGGATTTCATAGACAGGTGCCAACGATCCTTCGTATAATGGGTATTTTGGAGAACAATGGAGTTTTATTTACTACTTTTCAGTTGACGGGCACAGCCTACAGATGGAGGGAGGCCTATGAGTTTAGCAGGCTAGCCAGCGCTGCACCACTTACATGGCATGAGTTCCCAGTTCTCTTCTTAGAGATGTTTGTTCCACAGATGCACTAAGAAGAGTTGCACAGGCATTTTGAGCAGCTATTCCATGAGGGTATGTCAGTGACTCAGAATGATATGAGATTTTCAGAGTTGGTTCGTCACGTGATAAGCTTGGTTCCCACTAAGAGGGAGAGGATTAAAAGGTTCATTGATGGCCTCAACTATGGATTAAGTTTCATCATGACTCGGGAGACTATGTCGGGTGTGAGGTTTGACGAGGTGGTTGATATTGCTAGATGCCTAGAGTAGGTTCAGAGTCAGGAGCGTGAGGAGAGAGAGGCCAAGAGGCCTCGTAGTTTAGGCGGTTTCAGGAGTGCCTCATCTGGAAGGCAGTCCCATTATAGGAGGGGTCGTCTTTATAGGTCCACTCAGATGGCTCGTCTGGTTCATCATGGTGCATCAGTTATTCATGGTTCATACAGTGCTCGTTTGGGCCAGCCATCATTCAGTGTGTTGCCAACACAGAGTTCTTACCATGCTTCATCTCCTCATGTTTCTACAGGCAATTCTTCGGGTTATCAGGGTCAGCATCCTGTTAGGAGGGGTTGTTGCGAGTGTAGAGGCTTGAATCATCTCAAGAGAGATTGCTCCAGACTATTGAGTAGGGTTCCACAGCAGAGAGCTCAGCCTATGATTCCAGCACCAACAGCATCACCTGCAGAAACAGCTTGAGGTGGGTCTCAGTCAGCTCGAGCCTGCCCTAAAAGGGGAAGGTCGATCAGGTGGTGGTCAGGCCCATTTCTATGCATTTCCAGCCAGGCTAGAGGCAGTTGCCTCTAATGCCGTGATCACGGGTATTGTTTCAGTGTGCCGCTGAGATGCTTCCATATTATTTGACCTTAGTTTCACTTATTCATATATATCATCGTACTTTGCTCATTATTTGGATATGCCTCGTGATTCCGTAGTTACGCATGTTCATGTATCTACGTCGATAGGCGATTCTATTATTGTGGACCGTGTGTATTGGTCGTGTGTGGTGACTATTGGGGGATTGGAGACGAGAGGCGATCTTTTACTCTTTAATATGGTTGATTTTGACGTGATTTTAAGCATGGATTTGTTATCACCATGTCATGCTATTCTGGATTGTCACGCTAAGGTCGTGACATTGGCGATGCTGAGTGTTACATCCCGTACTTTAGTACATTGGATTTGTCATAAGATAATTGACATAAGTTCAAGGACAAGATTATTTTTGAGGTTATAAGTATTTACGCTATTTATAACAAGTGATAAGTAAGTGTCATAAAGGTCCGAGGGTAAACAAATCAAAGAAAATGAGTTTCGTCGTTTGATATTTTGGGATAAAATACGGTCCAAGCTATAATATCCCATATTATGGGCTAGTGCTATACCACATGACCATGATAGTAAGGTATATGAAGTATGTTAAAAATGATTAGTATTTAAGCGAAATGAGACCTAAAAATTATTGTGTGGATAATTGATTAAATATTTGTAAAAAGTTGGAGAATATGGAATTAGTTATAGGTGGATAAGTGTAAGAATTATTTTGTCCACGTGGGACCGTGGAAACTAAAGTAAAATGAGACTAATATATGTATATAATCTGGTGGTATCACATTTTGGGATGAGTATGCTTGCTAAGCATTGAAATGTATAAGTGAGGTGGACCCCTCGGCCTACCAAGAACGATCAATTGGGATCCTTTATTTAGGTGGCTTTCTAGAAAAGAACTAAGGGGATATATATATATATATATATATATATATATATATATATATATATATATATATATATATCATGTATAATTTTGGTTAGTTACTATTATTACTATTTTCGGATATGCTTTAAATTATACACATGATATAAGGAAGTTTATAAATGAGATTTTCTTTATTATAATGATAGAAACTATTTTCTCGTTAGAAAAGAAAGCTATCTTTTTACCATTTTGATAAGTAATAGTACAAAAGTGTGTACGTTCGATATAGTGTTGAAAAAAGATTATAAATGATGAAATATATTTTTTAGATATCTCCATATTTATGAAATGTTATTATATGTATTATGAGATATTTTTAATTTATTAGTATTTTAATTATGTGTATAATTTATTAAGTATTGGATTGTCAAGGAGATGATAAAGTTAATAAGTAGATTAATGGATATGTGTTGACAAGAACACTTATCCCATGTGTAGTTGTAGGAAACAATATTTAGTGACTAAGCACTATTAGAGGTAAATCTGACATTCTCATAAATGGATTAGAATGTGACTTGTTAATATGTGGACCCCATGGTCCACAATAATATCTACATGATAAATATAGGTATATATGCATTAACCTCTAACATTAGTTAGGAAACTAAGGCAACTGACTTAGCTCTTTCTCTTCTTGGAGACCCACCTTCTTCTCTTTCTCTTTTAGTAATCCATAAGGTGCAGCAATAATGAATTCCAAATTTCATTCCATAAAGTGTTTTCTCTTGGAAAAAAACATAGCAAGCAACGAAGAGGCTCTCACTTTGCTTACTATATTCCACAATGTTTTCTAGTCATTTTAAGAAGGAGTGTTTGGTTCTTGTTCAAATATTTAGAAGGAGCAAAAGTTGTTCTTGGCAAGCTCAAGTGAAAGTGGTTGATAATTTCATCAAGTAAGGTATGTTAAGGCTAATTCTTCCTTCTTTTAGCATGATCTAAGTGACGATACATAAACGTAATGTTATTCCATAAATTGTTCTAGTATTAGAAGTTAAAGATGTCTACGTCATTAATTCCTGTAAAATGATATTCAAAGCATATCTAAGTATGTCCCAAAGTCCCTATTGAGGCATACGATAAAGATGTTAATGTTCATAATGTAGTATTATATGCATCTTCATTTACCACCGAGCTACGCCAGTTGGGCAGTCATGCATCTTCATTTACCACCGAGCTACGGCCGGTCGGGCAGTCATGCATTTACACTGAGCTACGGCCGGTTGAGCAATGATTCATTTACCACCGAGCTATGGCCGATTGCGCAGTCACACATTTACCATCGAGCTACGCTAGGCAGTCACACATTTACCATCGAGCTACGATCAGTCGGGCAATTGCCACTTATCAGCTAGGCAGTCATGTTACGATATGGATAATAGTCCCAAAGAGAGGCACTATAACACGATGACTTATAGACTCGGCTGCACTACGAATGAAGTGGAGTCTTACTGATCATTCGCTGAATGCTAACCTCGTCTACTATGAGGGCTCAGCAAACTGTTTACCTATACATGCGGGCATGAATGCAGTGTCCATAAGAAAAAATAAGTTAGTACGAATAATGTACCGAGTATGTACGGCAGAACTGAAACATAACAATAAGTCAATATATATATATATATATATATAAAGTGTGTATATATATATATATATATATATGTATATATAAGTATAATTAGCATGCATATATGGTGGCACCTTAGAGATTCAGGTTGATTCTTATATCTCTTTGGTTAATGTTGACTTATTGTTATGTTTCAGTTCTGCCGTACATACTCGGTACATTATTCGTACTAACTTATTTTTTCTTGTGGACACTGCATTCATGCCCGCATGTATAGGTAAATAGTTTGACGAGCCCTCATAGTAGACGAGCTTAGCATTCAGCGAATGATCAGTAAGACTCCACTTCATTCGGAGTGCAGCCGAGTCTATAAGTCATCGTGTTAGAGTTTTGCTATAGACTTATGGATAGGCCGGGGCTTTGTCTTATTTGATGTCGAATACTCTTAGAGGCTTTGTAGACACAGGTTCATTGCGTACAGTATGTCAGAAGCCTCGACAGCCCGTGTGTATTCATGTTTTAAGTATGATAGATTGCTGATACAAACTTCTCCCACTTACAGTTATACATTACAAGTGATGACCATGTTGGCCCATGATGGTCATAGAAAGAATGAGTTTAGCCAACTCGACCTATGTATGTCTAGTTTTGGTCGAACGATCATGAGTTACAAAGTGGTTCGCTCGGGCCAGTACGGCACCGGGTGCCAGCCACGTGCCCCAGGTTTGAGGCGTGACACCAAGGTTACCCAAGGTTGAGTAGAAAGGTTCTCTGGACTATGTTCCCAGTAGAGTGATTTCATACTTGAAGGCCCAACGGATGGTTGGGAAGGGAAGTTTGGCATATTTGGCCTGTGTGAGGGATGTTGGTGCTGATACTCCTATCATTGAGTCTGTTTCGGTGGTGAGAGACTTTCCGTATGTGTTTCCTGCAGACCTACCAGGCATGCTACCCAACAGGGACATTAATTTTGGTATTGACTTGGTGCCAGGTACTCAGCCCATCTCTATTCCACCATATCGTATGGCACCAGCAGAGTTGAAAGAATTGAAAGAACAGCATCAGGAGCTAGTTGATGATGAATTTAGCAGGCCTAATGTGTCTCCTTGGGGTGCACCGGTTCTATTTGTAAATAAGAATGATGGTACTAAACGGATGTGCATAGATTACAAGTGGTTGAACAAAGTTATAATTAAGAACAAGTATCCTTTGCCATGCATTGAGGACTTATTTGACCAGTTTCAGGGAGCTAGAGTGTTTTCAAAGATGGATTTGAGATCCGGGTATCACTAGTAGAAGATTCGGGATTCTGATATCCTGAAGGCGGCATTCAGGACCCGCTATGGTCACTTTGAGTTCTTTGTGATGTCTTTTGGGCTGACCAATGCCCCAGTAGAATTTATGCATCTGATGAACAGTGTATTCCAGCCATATCTTGATTCTTTTGTTATAGTATTTACTGATGATATTCTGGTGTACAAACGTAGCCAGGAAGAGCATGCGCAGCATCCGAGGATAGTACTACAGACGTTGAGGGAGAAGAAACTTTAGGCTAAATTTTCCAAGTGTGAGTTTTGGCTTGATTCTATGGCGTTCTTGGGGCGCGTGGTGTCCAATGAGGGGATCAAGGTAGATCTGAAGAAGATTGAGGCAGTTCAGAGTTAGCCCAGACCGTCTTCAGCTACTAAGATTCGAATTTTTCTTGGCTTGGCTGGATATTATCGTAGTTTTGTAGATGGTTTTTCGTACATTGTTGTACATTTGACTAGATAGACATAAAAGGGTGCCCCATTTAGGTGGTCAGATGAGTGTGAAGAGAGCTTTCAGAAGCTCAAGACTGCCTTGACCACAGCTCCAGTTCTAGTTTTGCCTTCAACATCGGGTTCATATACAGTGTAGTGTGATGCTTCTCGTATTGGTATTGGGTGTGTCTTGATGAAGGAGGGTAGAGTGATTGCTTATGATTCACGCCAGTTGAAGCCCCATGAGAAGAACTACCCCGTTCTTAATTTAGAGTTGGCAGCCATTGTTCATGCATTAAAGATTTGGAGGCATTACCTCTACGGTGTGTCTTGTGAGGTATTTATAGATCATCGGAGTCTACAGCACTATAATAAGCATAAGGATCTAAATTTGAGGCACCGGAGATGGTTAGAGCTGTTGAAAGACTATGATATCACCATTTTATCTCATCCCGGGAAGGCCAATGTGGTGGTCGATGCCTTAAGTAGAAAGGCGGTGAGTATGTGTAGCCTTGCATAAGATGTCTAGGCCTTGGTCAATTAGTTCATGCTGTTAGACGTTTTAGAGCCTAAACGCGTTCTAGCTTACGTGGTTTCTCGGTCTTCTTTATATGAGCGCATCAGAGAGCGTCAGTATGACAATCCGTATTTGCTTGTCCTTATGGACACAGTACAGCATGATGATGTCAAGGAGGTTTTTATAAGAGGTGATGGGGTGTTGCGAATTCAGGTTCGGATTTGTGTGCGCAATGTGGATGGGTTACGTGAGTTGATTCTTGAGGAGGCCCACAGTTTGCAGTATTCCATTCATCCGGGTGCTGCAAAGATATATCATAACTAGAGGTAGCACTATTAGTGGAGAATAATGAAGAAAGATATAGTGGAGTATGTGGCTCGGTGCTTGAACTATCAACAGGTGAAGTACAAGCATCAGAGACCGGGCGGTTTGCTTCAGAGATTTGATATTCCTAAGAAGGAGCATATCATGGACTTTGAAGAAATTCGACGCTATTTGGGTGATTATGGACTGGTTGACTACGTCTGCACATTCCATTCCGGTTGTGACTACCTATTCTTTTGAGCGGTTGGTTGAGATCTATATCCGCAAGATCGTTCGTCTCCACAGTGTGTCGGTATCCATTCTTGTTGATCGGGGCACGCAGCTCACATTGCAGTTTTAGAGAGCAGTGCAGTGAGAGTTAGGCACACAGGTTGAGTTGAGTACAACATTCCACCCCAAGACGGACGGACATTCCAAGCACACCATTTAGATTTTAGAGGATATGCTACGGTGTGTGTTATGGATTTCGATGGTTCTTGGGATCAGTTCCTACCGCTTGCAGACTTTGCCTACAACAACAGCTAGCAATAGAGTATTCAGATGGCTCCTTGTGAGGCCTTATACAGGAGGCGGTGTCGATCTCCAGTTGGGCGGTTTAAGCGGGGGAAGCTAGGTTGTTAGGCACGCATATGGTTCAGGATGCCTTGAAAAAGGTCAAGTTGATTCAGGATCAGCTTCGCACAGCACAGTCTAGATAGAAGAGCTACGCGGATCGGAAGGTTCATGATGTTGCCTATATGGTGGGAGAGAAGGTATTGCTCAAAGTTTGACCAATAAAAGGTGTTAAGAAGTTCGGGAAGAAGGGCAAATTGAGCCCTCGGTATATTGGAACTTTTGAGCTGCTTGAGATTGTAAAGGTGGCCTACAAGCTTGCATTGCCACCTAGTCTATCAAGGGTTCACCAAGTGTTTCATGTTTCCATGCTCCGGAAGTATTGCGGTGATACCATCTCATGTTTTAGATTTTAGCACTGTTCAGTTAGATGGAGATTTGACGTATGATGTGGAGCCGGTGGCCATTTTGGATCGGCAGATTCGAAGGTTGAGGTCAAAGAATATTGCTTCAGTGAAAGTTCAGTGGAGAGATCAGCCAGTCAAGGAGGCTACTTGGCAAACCGAGGGGAGATGCGGAGCAGACGTCCACACCTATTTGAGACTCCAGGTATGATTCTAGATCCGTTCGAGGACGAACGTTTGTTTAAGAGGGGGAGAATGTAACGACCCAGCCGGTCTCTTTGAGTATTGTAGGCCCGTTCCCCCATTTATTTCTTATTTTATGTTCATTTGTGGTTATGTAACTTATCGGGGTGGTTGGTTTGGTTTCGAAAATGTTTCGAAATAAATAGAGACACTTAGTCCCAATGTTGGAAGCTTAAGTTGAAAGGATTGACCGGATGTTGACTTATGTGTAAACGACTCCGGAATGGAGTATTGATGGTTCCAATGGCTTCGTATGGTGATTTTGGACTTAGGAGTATGTCCGGTTGTTGATTTGGAGGTCCATAGGTTATTTTGGCTTGAATTGGCGAAAGTTGGAAAGTTGAAGGTTTGGAAGGTTGAGAAGTTTGACCGAGGCTTGACTTTGTTGATACAGGGCTAGGATTTTGGTTCCGAAAGTTGGAATAGGTCCCTTGTGTCATTTATGACTTGTGTGCAAAATTTGATGTCAATCGGAACTGGTTTGATTGGTATCGGTATTTGTTTTAGAAGTTGGAAATTCATTAGTTTCAATAGGGTTGATTTGGGGTGCGATTCGTGTTTTTGTTGTTGTTTGATGTAATTTGAGGCTTCGACTAAGCTCATATGATATTTTAGGATGTGTTTTAATGTTTTGATGGGGTCTTGGGGGTCTTGGGTGAATTACATATGGCTAACGGATCAAAAGTTGGGCTTAATGCATTGCTAAAGATTTGGAGTTGCTGGTGTAACCGCATATACGGTGGGCTTGACCGCAAATGCGACGCCGAAGGTGCGCCTGGAGTGTCGCATGTGCAGAGGGAGCCTGGCTTAGGGATTTTCACAAAAGCGAGGTCGCTTCTGTGATGGTCGTTTCATAGAAGCACAGTTTGGCGTGATGGGCAGGAACCGTGGATACGGATGGTCGTTTCGCAGAAGCGCTTGGAAGACCGCAGAAGTGGGATTTTTGCCGCAAAAGCAGCTGGTCGGTGTTTAAGTTGTCTTCGCATAAGCGAGACTTTTTCCGCAAAAGCGAAACCACAAATGCGGTAATTTAGCCCGCATAAGCGAAAGTGCTGGGCAGTGATTAAAAAGTTGGGGGTTTGAGTTTTCTTTCATTTTGGGAATTTTGAAGGGCGGACTGGGGCGATTGTTGGAGAGGTTCACATACATTAAAGAGATAAGTAATTTTTAATCACTTTTGTCCATAAATATTGAATACCAATTGATTATTTCACCTATTTCTCATGAATCTGAGTTAGAAGGGGATTTTTGGACTATGTAATTGGAGAGTGAAATTTATGGATTTGAGGGGAGATTTGTGGTTGGAATTGAATCATTTTTGGTATGGTTGGACTTGTAATTAAATGGGTGTTCAAAATTTGTGAATTTTATCGGGTTCTGAGGTGCGAGCTTGAGTTTTACTTTTTGGGTTGACTTTTTGATTTGAGTTAAAGACCTTAGCTTTATCTTTTGGAATCACTTCTTATAGCTTTTATCGATAGTATTACATTATTTTGGCTAGATTCGAGCTTTCTGAAGGTTGATACGCGTGGGAAGGGCTTGTTAGCGGAGTGATTTGGTTTGCTTGAGGTAAGTATCTTATCTAAACTTCGTTGAGGTACTAGTTGCCTGAATTGTTGTGATAGCTATGTGTTAGTGGGTGCGCACATGTGTGGGGTTCGAGCCCATGTGCTAACACCGGGGGTATTTATCTATGCTTGGGTTGTGCTTAGGCTATGATATGCCTAGATTTGACTGTTAAGCTTTAAGCTATGATGTTTCTCACCTTTATGACATTATTGTGTGCTATTTTAGCCATGTTAGAGGCTACGTAGAGGTTTATTCCCTCTTGATAAGTGCTTTTCTGTGATGATATTGCCGGTTTGAGCTATGATTGCACACTTTGCACATGCCTACACTTTAGCATGTCATTTATATCAGTCTAGAAGTATGAGATTTGATATTATTCATCATATATATGCATTCTTGTTTATTTTCTCCTGTGTGATATGATTGGACTGGGTGCTTGTGACCACGCTGGGCGGATTGTACAGTTGTGCATGTGACCATGCCAGGTGGATTGTTGTTGTTGTGCCTGTGACCACGCGGAGCAGATTATTATTTTTGTGCTGGTGACCACGTCGGGCGGATTGTACCGTTATGCCTGTGACCATGCCGGGCGGATTACAATGTTGAGCCTGAGACCCCGCTAGGCTGATAACACGTTGAATTGGTCGTGCTTGTGTGTGTATATGGATCCAACCCCTTAGGGTCACCCTCTCATTTTTCTTTCATGATGGTTTACACGCGGATATTGAGGAAATTTGATCAGTGGCTTGGTATGGAAATTGAAAAGGTTGAGGAAATCTGGCCAGTGTTGTTGGGATTTTATACATCATCTTTACTTGCAATTTCTGTGATTATTTACCTGACTTAACTGCATATCATCTCTATATACCGAATATTGACTGAGTAGAGTATTTGAGAAACTGTACACTTACACAAACATATGTTTCTTCATGTGCTTTATGACTTGATTTCATTATTGCTTTGTACTTGCTAAAAAGATGAATTGTTCAGGTGTAGCTAGCGTCATTTATAATTTGTGCTTCTTTTACCTCGTCAAGGTTACCTACGTTACCTATTGAGTACATTGGGTTGGTTGTACTCATACTACACTATGCTCTTCGTGTGCAGATCCAGGTGCATATGGACGTGGTGATTGTTAGATTGGTGCTAGTACCTGCTCGGAAACTTTGAGGTAGCTGCTATGACACTCGCAGACCTCGACTCTCATTCTTTTCAGTTTATTTAGTATTGTTCTATTTTTCAGACAGTTGTACTAGAGTATCAGACTGTGCTGATACTTAGTAGCTCATGTACTCGTTAACACCAGATTCTGGGGTGGTTGTACTAGAGTTTCATATATTTAATTTTATGTTTTTAAGATTTTTCCGCTATTGTGTTATTAAGTATGTTCCATTCAATTGTTTAGCTATTATCTGTTGTCAACTTGCCTAGCAAGTGTGTTAGATGCCATCATGATAGGTTGGGAGTTTGGGTCGTGACAAAATATGCATGCTCATGATCCCTTCTCAAACCTCACAATACAAATCCATGTGCCTGACACAGGTCACGTGTCCAAACCTAGCACCAAATCTTAGTGCTTGCGCTCAAAGGGACCAAAATAACCTGAGTAATCACCTGACTCCGAGAGACGGATCTATATCCAAGAGTTGATCATTTTACAATCAATAATCATTCCACAATATCCAACTCTCCAACTCATGTATATGTGTATGAAATAATATAACTAATAAGCACCGGACATAGCAATAGAAATGAAGATAAAATCTCAAATGGCTAAAAGATGGCTATGACTAATCATGTAATTCGATTTATCTCAATAATGCAATAAGCAATTTTAACATTCAAAATTCTGTACATAATATTTAACATGAATTGATTAATCCATGTAACAACCAATCATGAATCAAATAAGACAAGTTTATGACTACGGCTTAACAAGGAAGCTCAATATGGTAAAATAATTTTGTATGCCCGATTTAACAAGTCATATCCTTAAGAATGCTTATAAGCCATAATTATGATATATCAAATAGAATCAACAAAACATGGATAATAAATTTACATAATCCAAACGAGGCATATGATAAGCCACACTCTACCGGATATGGTCATAACCTAAGTACGCATATACGCTCGTCATCTCGCATATATGTGGCTCCCAAATTAAGTAACAAGTAGAATATAGATCACCTATGAGAAGAATTCCATTTTACAAGGATAGACAAGAGACTTACTTCTTTCCAGCAGGCTTCAATCAATAACAATTGTGTTTCCTTTCAAATCTAACACCAAACGGCTCGAATCTAGTCAAATATTACTTAAATGAGTCAATACAATATTTAGGAATTGATTTCATATTAGAAATATTCAATCTTTAATCCAAATTAAAAAGTCAACAAATTGTCAATCTCATACCTCGGGCCCTGAAACCAAAATTGATCAAAGATATAGTTGGTCTATAACTCCACGATTCCAAATATATGATTAGCTTCAAATTTGGGGTCCAATTTGATAATTAAAACCCCATAATTACTCTCTTAAGTTCATACCAAAAACATCAATTTTTACACTTTAATTCCTTATTTTTGGGGTAAGAAATCCATGTGATTCTTGAAATATAATCACAAATGAGTAGAAATCACTTACCTTCTTGCCTTTTATGAAAATCCCTCTTGCAAAAGCACCCTTCTCCAAGTCTAAGATTCAAAATATGAGAGAATAGGCAAACATTCCAAAATTTCAAATTTAATAGTCTGCCGAGGTATACCCCTTCTACGCGATCGCGAAGCAGAAAATGATGCTGTCAAACAAGCCCTTCTACGCAATCGTGAAAGGACCCATGCGATCGCGGAAGCCAACAGCCTAACCCTCCGTGAACGCGAGCTACCTATCGCGAAGAGCAACTCCCTCAACCAATCTATTCCTTCCTGTGAACGTCGACCTCTCCATGCGACTCTCCAAGAGAATAGAAAGACAAAGGCTCAAATTTCAAAATAAATAAATCCACACAATAATAAGGAATGAAAGAAGTGAAATTTCATATTAATCCTTAGCCTCTCGAAGATAAGTATAGATGTTTATGTACCGATCTGCAATACTCTACTAAACTTGCTTAAGACTCGTTGAACCTATGAACCTAGATCTTTGATACCAACTTCTTACAACCCAAATCGCACCATAGAGGTCGTGATGGCACTTAGTTCCTAATACTAGGTAAGCATAACACATAATGATAGCAATCAAAATACAACAACAACAACAACAACAACAACAACAACAAAATTAAATTAAAAAAACTAAGAAATGTCATAACCCACCAAAACGGAGATACAACACTCATCATCTCAAAACCCGATAATACTGAGTCATAAGTTTTACAAGGAATGCATAACAAGTCTCAAGCATACATCACTATTTAGAATACATAAATAGTAGAAAAGAAAGTAAAAAGGGTGACTCTGAGGCCTGCAAATGGAATAGCAGGGATACCTTGAAGTCTTCAACAACTCTAGCACCTCCTAACGATCAGCTCGATCCGAAGTACCTAGATTTGCACAAAGAATGTGCAGAAGCGTAGTATGAGTATATCACAGTCGGTACCCAATATGTATCAAGACTAAACTCCGCGAGTAGTGACGAGGTTCAAGTCATGATACTGACTAGTCAAATAACCTGTACAAGATATCCAAAGAAAACTGACAACAAGTGCATAACAAAACAAATATCAATAACCTCGTAGAGCGTGTAATAACAACTCAATGTAAAATAAGCCATCTTTGCCAATAAAATATCAAATAGGAGTGGGGCATGTGATAGCATGTCAAAATCAACCAACAACTTATAAAACGCAAGACAAAAATATTTATGAAACAAGTATTTGAGCAAGATATCAACCTAGTTCCAACATATGAACAACATCAAAGGAATATCCAAAAATATCACATAACATTATCAACAATGTCACCCTTACGTCTCTGTGTGCATATCATAATGGATTGCTCCCCTTATGTCGCCGCACGCACATATGACACCCTTATCTCGCGTATGTGCATTACAATGAAACACCTCCCTTATGTCGCCGCATGCGCATCTCGGTGATAAGTGTGAATTTTAACCACTTATTAGTACCTTCTTGCTTTAGATTTAGTCCGAAAATAGTGATTTTTATTTTTCGAATCGAATGGAATTGTGTGAATTGCAGGCAAGTTGGAGGATTGGAGCTCAATGAAGAAATCTAACTCAAAAAAGAGTATTCCAGCTCAACAAGGCAAAAATGAGAAATGCAAGTAGAAGTGTGGTCCGCAGAAGTAATTCTGCAGCCTCGGATGACCATGCGATCCGCGAAAATAGAAGTGATCGCGGATTAATTCTTGAAGCCTCTAAGGAATTTTGTAGATGCGCGGTCTACACACCAAATTGTGCAGCCACAAAAGCTGGTCGCACTAACAAAATTTGATAAAGTTCAAAGAAGGTGCAGAAGAACAAGTGTGAAGCCTCGTGAGAATGCGGTCAGTAATCAAAATGTGCGGCCGCAGAAGTTGAAGTGCAGCCGCAAAGATAACTATGCGACCGCATATTTCCTCCTGTTGCAAGAGCAGAAGCTGAAGTGCGGTCGACACATCAAATTGTGCAGCTGCAGAACATCTTGAAGGGGATTTTTGTTCGCAAAATTTTGGACACTATAAATAGACAAGAAATACTTTTTAGGGCAACTTTTTATATTCCTCACAGCTGTAGCGGTTATATTTACCGTTTTGAGAAATTTATGATCAAAATTGGAGAAGACCCACTATATTTATCTTTTAATTGTAGTTTATGTCGTTAATTACTTCTTCTATTTTATTTTCTATGTCTTCAAGCATGAGTAGATAGATTTTATCTAGGACTGTGACCCAACCCTAGTGTATAAAACTTATGGGTTATTAATAATAGTACTTGTTTATGATTGGGTATTTGTTATTTAGCCTTGTTTATGCTTTATATCTAGAATTAATGGTTGCAAACATTGATTCATGCCTATTTGACTTAGTTCTTACTTGAGAAAGAGGAACCTAGTCTAGGAAAACTTGGCTAATAATAAATTGAGCTAGTTAACCTTTTTTCTAGTTTGATTAAAGGGTTTGAACTAGAGATAGGGAAAATCGGACTTGGATTCATATCAATTGCTTAGATTGCTACCCATTTGGACCTGAGAAAGATAATTTGGGCATAACCACTCTATGACCGAGAGGTATTGGGTGGGTACTAGAGAATTGAGAGTCATAATAACCCAGATCTACCAAGCAAAAACTAACTTAGTATACCCATTAGTTTTACACCCAGGTGAAGTTTACATTCCTAAGTTTTCCCTTACATGATTTGGAAGTATAATTAAGTTATTTCACGTTCTCTTCTTGATTATTTACTTTAATACCGATCTTAAAACTCCCTGTGAAACAACCCCGACTCAAGTTGGGTATTAGAATTTGAATGACTGTTTCCTACTTATTATTGAGTGTGGATTAGACCTGATCAATTTTTGGTGCTGTTGCCGGGGAGTTTTTACGGTGTTAGCTAGATACGTGAAACAACCCCGACTCAAGTTGGGTATTATAATTTGAATGACTGTTTCCTACTTATTATTGAGTGTGGATTGGACCTGATCAATTTTTGGTGCCGTTGCCGGGGAGTTTTTACGGTGTTAGCTAGATACTTGAGTTTGTTTCTTCAAATATCTTCTTTTACTTTCGTGATTTTAATTTGTTGAAGTGATCATAGGTACCAAATGGCAAACAATGAACTTTAAACTTTGCCATTGGGAGAGGTGGATGGAGAAGATGAGCAACTTGATGAAATGTCTCAAGCTCCACAACAAATCGCCGAGGCTGTGGTCAACAAGACAATGTGCCTCCATCTCCCCCTTCTCCACCACCACCACAACCACAAGCGGTGCAATATCAGATTTTGCCCAATGAAGGTTATGCAAGTGCCATAGTCCCCCCTCACATTAGGACGGGAAACTTTCAAATTACCAATGTGATGCTTAATTTTCTTGATAAACGAAGTTATTTCACCGGGGCACCAAGTCAAAATTCTTATAAATATTTGAAGGGTTTTGTGAATATGTGTTGGGGGAGTAAACAAACAAATGTTTTGGAAGATGCTTTGAGGCTAAGGCTTTTTCCCATCTCACTAAGGGATAAGGCGTTGGATTGGTTGGAACGCTTGCCTAACCATTCTATCCATACTTAGGATGAATTAGCGGCGAAGTTTATTTCAAAAGTTTTATCTCCGGGCATATGGCTACTCTTTGAGATGAAATATTGGCTTTCAAGCAAGAGCCCAATTAACCTTTGCATGAAATTTGGGAGCGGATTCGGACAATGGTGAAGGAGTTCTCAAACTAGATATGACCAACAACATGATCCAACAAACTTTGTACCTTGGTATTAATACTACGAACTAATGTGTGGTCAATCAATTGGCTGGAGGTAACTTTATGACAATACCTTATGCGGAGGCATGTGAGATTCTTGATGCGATGGCAAAAACTTCTTCGACTTGGCAATCTCGAGCTAATGTTTCACAAGGTAATTCCAACCTGATTCATCTTCATAAAGAGTTGCAAGACCATGGGCAAGCCATTGCAGAATTGAGAACAACTATGACCCAACTTGCTAAGACCCAACTTAATCAAGTAAAAGCTCCTAAGCAAGTTCATGATATGGAAGGAGTAAATGTGTTGGTCAACATGAAGAATAGGACCAAGGGTCCATGATTTCAACCCCGAGTGGAGAATTATGCACAAGATAATGGTAGCGTTGATCAAGACGATTCCTATCAAGAGCAAGAAGAAGAGGTACAATTTGTAAATAATTATCAAGGGCAACAGAGTAATTTTTAAGGCTCCAATCAGCAAAAATGACTTTCTTAAAATAACCAAGGAAATTGGGGTTCTAACAATCAAGGCAATTGGTATAACAACAACAACAACAACTAAGGAAATTGGGGAGGAAAAAATCATGCAAATTGGGGACACAATAACAATCATGGAAATCGAGGATCAAGTTTTCAAAGGCCCCCAATGTACCAACAATCATGGAAATTGGGGTTCTTTATCTTTCTCATGGTTCTAGTTCTTCAAACAATAAAATGGGCCGTATTGAGAATACGTTCAAGCAAATGATGTAGAAGAATGCGGATTCGGATGCCTAACTTGCCTCACATACAACATCAATCCGTAACCTTGAAGTTCAAATGGGGAAAATCTCTCAAGCTCTTAATACTCATCCTAAGGGTGCACTACTAAGTGACACGGTGGTAAACCTAAAGAGTGGTAACAACATGGGACATGCCATGGCGGTTATCACAAGAAGTTGAAGAGGCGGGAATGCACCCAACTCAAATGAAAGGCAACTTGTGGATGATGACCAAGTGATCCAAGATTAGGACGTCCCAAGAAATAATGTTAAAGCACGTGATGAGGTTCGAATTAATATTGATGATAGTGTAGAGGAGACCCAAGAAGAGGTGAACCCATATAGGGAACACATTATTGACATACCGGAGCTAGTAGTGTATAAGGCTAAGAACCCTTGCCTAAGCCTCCCCCTATTATCCTAAAATACTTTCCAAAAAAATGGTGTGAATCAATTCAAGAAGTTTATTCAAATGATGAAAAGTATCTCTATTAATGTACTATTGGTAGAATTTTTGGAACAAATGCCCAGTTATGCCAAATTTATGAAAGATCTTGTGACCAAGAAGAAGTCGATGAATTTTGAAACTATCAAAGTCACTCATCAAGTGAGTGCAATTGTTCATTCCATGGCTCCTAAGTTGGAGGATCCCGCTGCTTTCATGATTCCTTGCGCTATTAGGAGTGCTGATTTTACTAAAGCTCTTTTTGATCTTGGGGCAAGTATCAATTTGATACCCTACTCGGTGTTTAAAACTTTGGGGATTGAGAAACCAAGACCTATATCCATGAGGTTGCAAATGGCCGATCGTAAGTGATTGAGGACATGTTGGTCCAAGTTAATAAGTTTATTCTTCTGGCTGACTTTGTTATTCTAGATTGTGAGGTTGATTATGAAGTGCCTATTATTCTTGGGAGGCATTTCCTTGCTATGGGTAAGGCCCTTTGTGATGTGACAGTCGGAGAACTCACTTTCCGGGTTGGTGATGAACAAGTAGTATTCCATGTGTACAAGTCTATGCGGCAACCAAATAGCAATGAAGTGTGTTCTTTTGTGGATTGGTGACCGATGTTATTATTGATGATATAAATGCTACAATCAATGTTGGTGATCTTCTGGAAACCGTTTTGCTCATTTTTTTATGATGATAATATGGAAGGTTTCATGGAATGCGTGAATTCTTTGCAAGGAATAGGGTCGTACAACTATGCACCCCGAAAATTATCTTTGGATGTTGAAAATAGGAAGACTCCTCCTACAAAACCTTCAATTGAAGAGCCACCTACTTTGGAGTTGAAACCATTGCCACCACACCTTCGGTATGAATTTCTTGGCCCTTGTTCTACTCTACCGGTTATTCTTTCCTCTTGTTTGACTAACATGCAGGTTGATTCCACATTGGTGGTGTTGCAAAAGAGGAAGAAGGCTATTGGGTGGACTTTGGTGGATATTCGGGGTATAAGCCCTGCATTTTGCATGCATAAGATCAAATTGGATGATGGTGCTAAATCATCCATTGAACATCAAAGAACACTCGATGAAGCTATGCAATAAATGGTCAAAAAGGATATTATCAAGTGGTTGGATGCCGGGATTGTCTACACTATCTCCGATATTTCATGGACCTCTTTGGTTAAATGTGTCCCAAAGAAGGGTGGCATGATGGTGGTTACCAATGAGAAGAACGAGTTGATTCCCACAAGAACGGTCACTGGTTGGAAAATTTGTATGGATTATCGTAAACTCAACGAAGTCGCAAGGAAGGATCACTTTCCCTTTCCTTTCATGGATCAAATGCTCGATAGATTGGCCGGCCGTACTTTCTATTATTTTCTTGGTGGGTACTGGGATACAACCAAATTCTTATTGCTCTGGAAGATCAAGAGAAAATCACTTTTATATGTCCTTATGGTACATTCGCTTTCAAACATATGCCTTTTGGTTTGTGCAATGCACCTACGACTTTTCAACGATGTATGATGGTTGTTTTCATAGACATGGTGGCAGACTACATTGAGGTCTTCATGAATGATTTTTTGGTGGTTGGAGATTCTTTTGATGATTTTCTTGCAAATTTGGACAAAGTGTTGGCTAGATGCAAGGAAACTAATCTGGTGCTCAGTTGGGAGAAGTGTCATTTCATGGTTGAGGAAGGCATTGTTCTTGGCCATAAGATCTCAAAGAATGGTATTGAAGTTGACAAGGAGAAGATTAAGGTTATTTCTAAGCTTCCACCCCCCCACCTCGGTAAAGGGTGTGCGGAGTTTCTTAGGCCATGCGGGTTTCTATCGGTGCTTTATCAAAGATTTCTCTAAAGTGAACCCATTGTGTAAGATCCTTGAGAAGGACGCTAATTTTCATTTCAATGATGATTGTATGAAGGCTTTTGAGCAAATGAAGCTCAAGTTTACAACTACTCCCATCATTATCTCTCCAAATTGGAACTTGCCGTTTGAGCTCGTGTGTGATGCAAGTGATGTAGCGGTTGGGGCTTTTTTGGGGCAACGTGTCAACAAAGTTTTTCATTCGGTTTACTAGCTAGTAAGACCATGAATAGTTTCCAAGTCAATTATACTGTTATGGAAAATGAGCTCCTTGCTATTGTGTTAGCTATTGAAAAGTTCCTCCCGTGCCAAAGTTGTTGTCCACACGGATCATGCGGCGCTTCGCTATCTTATGAGCAAGAAGGAATCTAAAGCTCGGTTGATGAGATGGGTGCTTTTGTTGAAAGAGTTTGACATTGACATCCAAGATAAGAAAGAAAGTGAAAATCAAGTTGCGGACCACTTGTCTCGTTTGGAGGAGGAGGGGAGGTCACATGATGGCCTTGAAATCAATGACTCTTTTCCCGATGAGCAATTTTTGGCACTTTCAATGAAAGAGGTATCGTGGTTTGCTGACTTGGCAAATTTTCTTGTGACTGGTATCATTCCAGATGAGTTCTCTTCAAACCAAATGAAGAATATAAAAGGGATTGTCAAGACAAAAATTGGGATGATCCATACCTTTTCCGAATTTGCACGAAGCGAATGGGGTGATTCGAAGATGTGTTCCGGAAGAAGAGCAAGGCGATATTCTTGGAGCTTATCATTCTTCGCTATATGGTGGTCATCATGGCAAGAACGGCGGCTAAAGTTCTAAGTTCTGTTTTTTATTTGCCTACTCTCTACAAAGATGCAAATGAATTGGTGAAAAGATGTGATGAATGTCAACGGGCCGGTGGAATTTCAAAGAAACATGAGATGCCTCTTACAACCACCTTGAAGATTGATATTTATTATGTTTGGGGCATTGATTTTATGGGCTCTTTTGTGAATTCTTGTGGAAACACATACATTTTGGTCGCGGTGGATTATGTATCTAAATGGGTTGAGGTCATTGTCTTACCCAACAATGAGGCTAGAAGTGTAGTGGCTTTCTTGAAGAAGAATATTTTTACAAGATTTGGTACTCCACGTGCAATCATAAGCGATGGGGGGTCAGATTTTCTTAACAAGGCTTTCGACACTTTACTTAGCAAGTATGGTGTTACTCATAAGGTCACGACTCCCTATCAACCAAAAGCTAGTGGTCAAGTAGAAGTTTCCAACCAGGAGATAAAGAGTATCTTGTCAAAAACAGTGAATGCAAATCGGACGGATTAATCCAAGAAGCTTGATGATGCACTCTGGGCATATAGGGCCGCTTATAATGTCCCCATAGTGATTTGTGTTTAGAAAATCTTGTCATCTTCCGGTGGAACTAAAGCACAAGGCAATGTAGGCCTTGAAGAAATTGAATCTTGATTGGGATGTAGCCACTTAACTTGCGAGTTACGCACTTGAATGAATTGGATGAGTTCTAGTATCATGCTTATGAGAGTTCGTCCTTGTACAAAGAAAAGATGAAATATCTTCATGACAAGTACATTTAGAACAAAGAATTCAAGGCCAGTGATCTAGTGTTGTTGTTTAACTCATAGTTGAGGATATTTCCCGGGAAGATCAAGTCAAAGTGGAGTGGTCCGTTTGAAATTGTTGGTGTTACACCCTTCAGTGAATTGGATTTGAAGAACAAGAACAATGAAATATTTGATGTAAATGGTCATCGGGTGAAGCATTACTTGGGAAAAGTTGGAGAGATTTAAGTGGTGGCGGTTATTTACTTCACCTGAGGATGCTATGACATTGCACCGTGGCACGATGTTAACTAAGGCGCTTCTTGGGAGGCAACCCAAGTTCTTTTCCTTTTTCTCTTTATAGTTAGATGTTATTTGTCGTTCTTAACTTGATTTGAAGTGGGCTGCACGGATGAGTGTTAGATGAGAAATGGTAGACAAGGTTGTGTCATCAAAACAGGAAATACGGAGCGCACTTTTTCTTTCTGCGACCGTAGAAAAAGAATGCTACCACAGAAGCCCTTCTCCAGATTTCATATACCGCACTTGCAAGAGTAAACTTAGATGCCAAATGAAAGGTCTTCTGAAATTTTCACCTGTTAGTGCGGACTTCTGGAGAATTTTGCGGCCGCACTTGAAACTGTGGGGACCGCACAAGTGTGATGACCACTGAAGGCCAGGTAGCAGAGTGCGGCCCGCACTTGAAATTGTGCAGCCGCACTCGCCTCTCTAACTTTCCAAATTCTCTAAGTATAAATAGAACATAAGGCATCATTTTACACTTTTCCCACTTTGCCAATTTACTATTGCTCTGAGAAATTGCTTGAGGACTTTGCACTTTCAAACACACACCACCATTTGCACTCACTTGGATCTTTGCACGTTTACACCATCCGGTGTGCTTCATTTCATAGTTTATTTTATTTTATTTTTAATTTTTGAATTTATTTTTTCCTTTTTACTTTCTTGTTAGGCCATCTGTTATTATATTCCTTCAATGTATCCATGTGGGGTAGTTTTGTGCTGGATAATTCATAAAGCATGCTAGATTAGGGTGGGTTAACTGAATTTCATGTCTATACCATGTTGCTAAGTAGAAATGAACAAAAGTTTTGCATGACCTAGGTGAAATAGACATGTCTCATATATGTTCTTGATTGCGTGGACTGTAGTTGGAATTGTATGGTCCGCAATCTCCTAATTAGGGCAACTGGGCAGATGATGTTTCTGCGGTTGCACATCAATTGTGCGGACCACAGAATTTCTTGAGAGGCCGCATAACTGGTCCACACTATCAACCAGAGGCTTGCCCTCTGAGCTTCTTAAATGCAGACTGCACTTAAAAATGTGCGGACTGCAGATGAATTTTGCGGCCGCAAAACACCTCCGCCCTGTCAACCAGAGAGGGTGCATCTGAGCCCTAGCACATCTATGCAGAAGTGCGGCTACACTTGGAATTATGCAATCCGCACTTCCCCAATTTCTTTTGCATTCTTATCCAACTAAAACCTCACTGCTTCTATGATGTCTGCACATACTTATATGAGTCTTAATTATTCTGAAACATGAATTTCAACTGACAATTCTCTTTGTGTTTATACAGAAAATGGTACGATCACGAGGTCGAGATGAATCTACCAAAGGGAGAGGAGAAACTTCAAGGGGCAGGGATAGAGGTGCCTTTCCCCAAAGTGTGTAAGAAGTAATCGCAAAGAAATCAATAGCAGGCCAAGGGCGAGGTAAAGACCTCTCAGAATCTAGCTCCCATGCCCCGTCTAGGGAAGCCTCCGAGGGGAATTCTGTATCATTACCGGAGGAGCACACTGAAGAACAATCCAAGCCGCGAAGGCAGTCTGAGCCTTTGGATGTGCCTTCTACATCCCACAACATTTCCCAGGGTTCGGCGAGTGAAAGTCATGAGTTCGATGCAGCTGCCCAGGGTTCTGGTTCTGATGATGTCCCGGATGATGGGAGAGGGGAAACAGATGAACATGTAGGAATGGAGCATTCAAAGAAGAAGGTTATTTTGGAGGATAGATTTCTGAGATTGTGAGCTTCTTCTGACTTCAAAATATGGTGGACTATGAGATTATTAAGACATGAGCAACAGTTTCTTCTGAAGGATTTAGACAAATACAACCCCGTAGTTCTGGAGCAGTTTACTTAAAGAAATGGGTGGATGCATGTCAGTGAGAAGTTGGTAGATGTGAAGGAGCATCTTGTCCGAGAATTATATGCAAACATAGTGCGTATTCTCAAAGGGACAAAGATCACCAAAGTGCACAACCTAAAGGTGATGTTTGATCATCATACGTTGAATGCATACTTGGGGTTTGATGATGTGGAGCTGACAGAGTATTTGGAGAAGTTGGCTCTAAAAGAAGAAGCTAGGTCGTGGCTTTCAGAGATTCTAGCACAGGTACCTACCCTTCCTTGGATTGCTGATGGGGTACCGATCCTCTGGAACACTCTGAGTTTCGAGGCAAAAGGGTGGCATACCTTTGTTTGCAGCAGAATTTACCCGTGCTTAAATAAAAACAATTTGTCGTTGGTTAGGGAAATGCTAGTAGCTTCCATTATGGCAGGGTACCCGATCAATGTGGGTTCCCTGATGTAGGCTAACATCTCATTGGTGGCACAGCAGAGCAACTCCTCCTATACATATCCCAACGCCATTACTGAGTATCTCACGGATGCAAAGGTGGACTCCGGGCCTTTTGACACTAAGGACAAGCTGACAGGGCCATTTGAGTGGTACAAGCTCCAGGATCCAAGGAACCCGAAGAAGAGTACTCAACCTTCTACTACTGCTGGCTTGTCTAATGAGCCGGTAGTGATAGTTTCTGTTCCATTTGATATTCCATCTACTTACACTGAGCCTTCTACCAGTGCAACAGCTGCTATGCTCGAGCCACCATTATCAGCTCCTACTACAGCTTCTCCTAAAGCTCCTACTGCAGTTCCCACTCCAGCTCTGAGGCTGGTGCCCATGCCTACAGGTCCATTATCTACTTTGCGAATCTCCCAGACATTGGCGAGTCTCAACAACTGGATGCAGGCAGCTATTTCAAAGTAGTATGAGATCTCCAATACTGTTGCAGGGCAGACATCTACAAAGGAACCCTTGGATTCCTCTGATATAGTAAGAAGTTGAGCATAGTTTTAGACAACTAGAAGGTAATCATGGATACCTTGGTACATCATGGTGTCGTGATCGACCAAGCAGGTGAAGAAGATGAGGAAGTCCCAGGCCAGCAAGAAGTCAGTTGATGAGCTTCAGCTGAGGTGACCGGGATAGTTGAGGCCAGAGACTTGTCCTTTGACATGCTACTAGGCCCCGCCCAGACTCACCCAGCTCCTTCTTCCCAGGGTGCTCCTGTTACTCAGACTGAGGAGCTGTGCCTTACCTCTGACACTACTGAAGTGGTGCTTGACATGGAAACTTCTCACGGCGCTCCGAGCTTTGATAATGATATTCAGTTAGCTGAGTCAGCTGGGACTGATGCTGCTGGTGATACAGTGATGACTGAGGACACTTAGGGAGTTTCTTTGCCCTCTCTACTTTTCTAATCTTATTCTCTTAAGCATTGGGGATAGTGCTTATTTTTATTCAGAGGGGTGGATCTTATTTGATACATTTGACTACTTTGGAATGTAATAATTAGATGATTCTCCTTTATATTTATTTATCTTTAGTAGTTGTTACTTTTATTAGCTTCTTTAGTTGTTTACCATTGATTCTGTTTATGTTAGTAGCTTTTATGTTTTTCTTAGTAGTGTTGATAATAAGCCTTTGATTTTCTTAATGCCACGGTTCTTTTCAAAGGTGATCTTTTGAATCAACCGGCTGACTCCTCCCGAGGATGGATAGTGTGATAACTTTCTTAAGGGAATAAGTATGTTTTATATTTAGATAATAATAGTAGTAAGTAGTAATAAATAAAAGCCCTGACTAAGTCATTCTCCAAAAGGAGTTATTCATGCTTCATGTGGCACCAACATACTTAACTGCATGCTTATGATTTGAAACAAGAATTTTTGGAAGAAAATAGCTCTAGTGTGGTGACTCTGAGGTTATTGAGTTGACTTTAATAATCATTAGGTTAGGTGGTTGATTGGACCATAGTGATCTTTAACTTGACTGTGATTATTGTGGGCTTTAGACTCTATCCTCTAACAGTCTAGTTGCATGAGAGGTGAGGTGACTTTTTGTTGCTAGTCCAAGTGCTTGAGTGGATAGTCTATAACTTGCCCCGAATGTGTTTCAAGGCGAAATTCTTAGTTTGCTTGGTTTGGGATGATTGTAGGCTTTCCTTGGTCCGTTTGAGCTTTCTATTGCTACCCTATGTTTGTCATCCCTAGTCAACCCGTTTGAGCCTTTAGCCTTTCTTTGTTGGTAACCATGCTATAAGTCTTTACCCGTTTTGTACATAATCCTCTCTTGGCACCTGAACCTTCCTTAACACTCTTATGTAATAAGTGACTTATGGCATAAGTTTGGGGGGAAAGTTGAGGAATCTAAAAGAGGTATCAAGGCACTGGAAAGAGAGAAAATAAATGATCTCCATGAAAAGAGAAGGCAAGAAAAGAAAGACCAAAAACAAAAAAATACCAAAAAGAAAATAAAAAGGGAGATTGATGAAATCAAAAAGAGGCAACTATCTCTAGTACGAGCATCAAGGGAGAAAAAAAAGAAAATGAACAATAAAGAGTGATAGCAAGTATCTCTAGCCCCCACGAAAAAGAAATGCCTCTAAGAGTTTGGTAAATGTGAGCCAAGAAATGAAAAGTGGAGTGCTTAAGGAAGGATGTAACCACTTATCCCCTATCATATCCAACCCTATTCAAAAGCTTTCATTACAACCCAAACAAAGTCCTACTTGATTTTGAACTGAGTGAGCTTACATGAGTAGAGTTCTACAAGAGGGGCAAGCCTATAATACTTGAAGCTTTACCTGTGACATTCCTTTGTGAGAGAAGAGTGAATCCTTTATTACTCTAGAAATTGAGTGTTAATTCTTGAAGTGAGCATGACAAATGGAAGGTAGAGGAGGAAAATTTTGAAGTTCACCATGATTTACATGATAGAACAAGATTCTTTGATGAGTGAAGTCAATTCTTGAAGCTCAAATATCACACTAGAGTTATGTGCACGCAATATATGTTTTATCACCTTGTTGAATATGCATGAGTATTGTGAATAATTGTTGATCCCAACTAAGTATGAATGACTTACAATTGTTTCCTTAAAATGAACTTTCACTTAAAGGAGGTGAGAAGTAATCTATTTTCTTGAGGACAAACAGAGACTTATGTTTGGGGGAGTTGATAAGTGTGGAATTCCACTTATTCGTACCTTTTCGCTTTAGTTTTAGTCCGAAAGTAGTGATTTTTGTTTTTTTTACAAATCTAATAAAATTGTGTGAATTGAAGACATGTTGGAGGATTGGATCTCAATGAAGAAGTCTAACTCAAAAAGAAGTAGTCTAGCTCAACAAGGCAAAAAGGAGAAATGCAAGCAGAAGTGCGGTCCGCAGAAATAGAAGTGCGGCCGCAGATGAAGCGTTGAAGCCTCT
Organism: Nicotiana obtusifolia; assembly: GCA_002018475.1. Lineage (NCBI taxonomy): Eukaryota > Viridiplantae > Streptophyta > Magnoliopsida > Solanales > Solanaceae > Nicotiana > Nicotiana obtusifolia. The sequence goes on along the minus strand of MCJB01049057.1, from coordinate 44,509 downwards.
GAGGAGTTTTTTAGAAGTGCGATCCGCTCACCAAATTGTGTGGCTGCAAAAGCTGGTCGCACTCATAAAGTTTGATAAAGTTCAAAGAAGGCATAGAAGACCAAGTGTGAAGCCTCGTGAGAATACGGCCCTCAATCAAAATGTGTGGCTGCAGAAGCTGAAGTGCAATTGTAGAGATAATTATGCGGCCACAGATTTCCTCTTGTTGCAAGAGCAGAAGCTAAAGTGCGGTCCGCACATCAAATTGTACGGCTGCAGAACCTCCCGAAGGAAATTTTTATCAGCGAAATACTGGCAATATAAATAGACGAGAAACACTTTATAGGGAAAATTTTTGTATTCCTCGCAGCTGTAGCAATTATATGTTACCTTTTTGAGAAAGTTGTGATAAAAATTGAAGAAGATCCACTACTTTTATCTTTTAATTATTGTTTATGTTTTTAATTACTTCTTCTATTTTGTTTTCTATGTCTTCAGGCATGAGTAGCTAGATTTTATCAAGGGTTGTGACACAATCCTAGTGTGTAAAACGTATGGGTTATTAATAATAGTACTTGTTTATTATTGGGTGCTTGTTATTTAGCTTTGTTTATATTTTATATCGAGAATTAATGGTTGCAAACATTGATTCATGCCTATTTGACTTAGTTCTTACTTAAGAAAGAGGAACCTAGTCTAGAAAAACTTGGCTAACAAGAAATTGAACTAGTTAAGGTTTTGACTAGTTTGATTAAAGGGATTGAACTAGAGATAGGAAAAACCCGACTTGCATTCAAATCAATTACTTAGATTGCGACACACTTGGACTTGAGAAAGCCAATTTGGGCATAACCACTCTATGACCAAGAGGTACTGGATGGGTACTTGAGAATTGAGAGTCATAATATACTGCGATCTACAAGCAAACAGTAACTTAGTATACGTATTAGGTTTACACCTATTACTTGATTTAGAACACCAAAAATATTGCATTCTCTGCTTGCTTTTTCTTAGTCTAATTTCTTAGTTGTTAAATTAGATAACAATCACCATCTTTGTTTAGAAGTATAATTAAGTTATTTCACGTTCTCTTCTGGAGTATTTAATTTAATACCGATCTTAAAACTCCCTGTGGAACTCGACCCTGACTCAAGTTGGGTATTACAATTGCAACGACCGTTTCCTACTTATTATTGAGTGTGGATTGGACGTGATCACTCTTATACTCCATACAACTCAACAATAAAGTATGTTTCATATAGCAAACTATCCGAATTCCAAGGCATATTAATAGCCTAAGGTCTAATTTGATCACAAACCACATATACGCCCGTGTACGCACCCGTCACCTCGTGTACACGTCATTTCACATAACAAAAATATGCAAATTAGACAATATCCTAAGGGGTATTTCCCCCACACAAGGTTAGGCAAGATACTTACCTCAATTAGGCCAAATCAATACTCTAAAAATGCTTTTCCTTTACAATTTCCCTCCGTCAGGCTCAAATCTAGCCAAAATTGACTCAATAATATCAATAAAGTTGAGATATTTACCAAATTTTTAAAAAGTCAATAAAAATCAACCCCAGACCCGCCCAGTCAAAACCTGAGTCGTGGGGTAGATCTGGACTACCCATAACTCTATGAGTCCGAGTATGTGATTAGTTTTTAAAACCGAATCGACTCTCAAATCTCACATTTTTATTTTTAGAAAAGTTTTATCGAAAACCCCAAAGTTCACTTCATGAATTCATCAATTAAATGCTAAATCAATGATGAAATTAATGAAAAATAATCAAATGTGAGTCGAAAACACTTACAAAATCCATGTGGGTGAAAAATACCTCAAAAATCGCCTCAAACCGAGCTCTTAATCTCAAAATATGATAAAATGAGACAAAGCTCCGAAATTCCAACCATATGTTCAGCTCAGAAATTGCATTTGCATCCTGATAATTGGTAGAAGAGATATTAAATAATGTGTAAATTATCCCATGTTTAGCTCTTGTTTGTGTGAATTTGGATGTTAATCACATTGATTCATGTTAATATAATATGTTTTTATGTGTAGGAATGAGTTGAGAGCAATTGGGGACGAAACCGGGGAAGAAACGAGCCAAAACAAGAAGAATCGGACGAAGGAAGAAACCAGCCGCTGGGAACAGAGAGGAACGAAGAAGCACTGCCTTCAGTCCCCTTGGGGGCGCTGGGCGCTGCTCAGGGGACTGATTTCGGGATTTTTTCCTACTTCGCCTAGAAGACCCCCCAAGTCGACCCCAACCCTTCCCAACTCCTATATAAACACCCCTAAACCTATCTAAGGGGGGAAAACGTGATTTTGGAGCAAAAGGAGGCCTAGGAACATCAACAAAGCAACAAATTCTCAGTTCATCAATTCAATCTAGTATCTTTATTTTAGTTTTTCATACTTAGTTATTTGGTTTTGTTGAACATGAGTGGCTAATCACCCCTTGTTCTGGGGTTGTGATTAGCCATGAATATTGTGTTTCTAACTTGATGAATTCGTTTTAATAGTTAATGTGGATAAGATTGTTTCTTCAATTCTATGCTAAATTGCTTAATTGTTTTGGCCATCAATTAAGTTCTATCAATTATCTATGCTATGTTTGAGAAAACTAAGTCTAGATTAGAATAAGGATTGAAGAAAGCATGTTCTTAACTTTGTTAAAAAGAGCAGATTCGTGGTTAGGATAGGAATATACTTAATCACCATGCTTAATTGGATAATCGTGATCTTCATGCATTCTTGCTAGCTTAATTCCATAGGAATATAGGCATTAATCTTGTTAGGAATAGGCGAATAGTACTTCGGAAGAAGACTATGAGTATCATTATCGATTAATTAGCAATCTTACATTAACTATATGAACGATAAGTCAATTAGAACGCAATAGGATTGGGAACATAATCACAACCCTGGAATCTTTGTTTTATTGATTACAAAATATATATTTGTTCTTTGCAATTCCTAGATTTAAATTAGAATTACAATTTAGAATAAACTATATATTCAATTTGATCTTTGCTTGATTAAATAACGATATTAGCTGTTATAAAGTAGTTAACTTAAGTCCCTTGGGTACGATAATCCGGACTCATTGTCCTATATTACTTGTCGATCACGTATACTTGCGTGTGCGTAAGGGAGCAACAAGTTTTTGGCGCCATTGCCGGGGACTTAAAATTCTGCTACTTTACAATTTACAAGATTTTATTTGTATTTATTCAAGTTATATTAATCGGCTGACGTTGTTTGCTTTGACACAGGCTTTTCTGTTGAATGCGGAGAACTAGAAGTGCAAACAACCTGCTTCCCTTTGATCCAGAGATTGAACGTACCTTACACAGATTAAGGAGGGAAGTAGACGCCAGGACCAGAACTAACCCAGAGCTGGACATAGTTGTGCAACCGCAGCCTATCGAGATGGCAGGAAACGCAGAAAGGGCGGTGATAGAAGATGCAAGGCCTAATCTGGCCAATATGACTCAGGCAATTGTCAAGCCCGAGATCACAGGACATTTCGAGCTGAAGCAGTATATGGTGCAACTCATCCAGTCGACGGGCCAATATTTGGGGCTGTCTCACGAAGACCCACAGAGACACATTTAGAATTTCTTGGAGATAACAGACACGTACAACTACCCGAATGTGTAAAAGGATTACGTGAGATTGACGTTGTTTCCCTTTTCTCTGTTGGGGGAAGCAAAAGAGTGGCTACAAAAGGAGCCGGCAAACAGTATATATACATGGGATGATTTAGCAAGAAAATTTCTGATCAAATTCTTCCCGACCAAGAAAACCAAGTCACTGAGAAGTCAGATTTTGGGCTTTAAACAACGAGAGGGGGAAACCCTTCGACAGGCATGGGAGAGGTACAAAAAGCTACTTGGAGACTGTCCACACCATTGCCAAATAGATGAAGTACTTGGGCATACATTTGTTGACGGTTTAGATGAAGCCTCCAAGATGAACCGTGATTCAGCATGCGGTGGAAGTTGCATGGCTAAACCTTACAGCGAAATCCAACTTTTATTGAACAACTTTACAGCCAATGACCATAATTGGCAAGGTGATGGTGACTCACGCAGAGCCATAAAGCAGAAAGGAGCAGGTTTGATAGAATTGGATGACTTGGCAGCTATGAGAGCAGAAATGGCCAAATTAGCAAATCAGATGAACAGAATGAATATGCAGCAGGTTCAACCTAGGCAGCAGGTTCAACAAATGTCAATATGCTGCGAGATGTATGGTGATAACCACACAATTGATATGTGTCCCACCAATCCAGAGTCTATATATTATGTGGGTCAACAAAGCCGGGGTCCCGTGAATCAACATGCACAGTATGGAAATTCCTACAATCCAAATTGGAGGAATCATCCTAATTTTTCGTGGGGAGGTAATCAGCCACAGCAGAATATGAGCAGACCATAGGGAAATTATAACCAATCATATAGGCAACCTCCTCAATCTGAGGATAACACAAATGAGTTATTGAAGCAGCTGGTGCAAGACAATAAGCAATTCAGAACGGAGTATCAAACTCTCACTACTACAGTGAGAAATTTGGAATGCCAGTTGGGGCAATTGGCCGGAGCACAGAATACTCGACCTGCTGGGGCACTACCCAGCGACACTGAAGCTAACCCACGGGCATCGCTAAATGCAGTTTCATTAAGGAATGGGAGACAGCTAGAGGAGGTCGAAAAGAAAAAGAAAAAGCAAGTCACTTTCGATGAAAAACCAACTACCATGGAGATCACTTCAGAAGCAGCCAAGGGAGATGAAAATTCAATCGACGAGGTAGTGGCTAAGCAACCCCCACAATTGGTTGCAAGGCCACCACCTCCCTTTCCCCAGAGATTGCAAAAGTTGAGAGACAATAAGGCTTACAAGAAATTCCTTGAGATCTTAAAACAGGTGCAAATAAACATTCCATTAGTGGATATTCTTCAAGAAGTACCTAAATATGCAAAATATATCAAGGACATT
>MCJB01049057.1:0-34597 GCA_002018475.1 Nicotiana obtusifolia | reverse complement strand
TGATCTTTGCTTGATTAAATAACGATATTAGCTGTTATAAAGTAGTTAACTTAAGTCCCTTGGGTACGATAATCCGGACTCATTGTCCTATATTACTTGTCGATCACGTATACTTGCGTGTGCGTAAGGGAGCAACAAGTTTTTGGCGCCATTGCCGGGGACTTAAAATTCTGCTACTTTACAATTTACAAGATTTTATTTGTATTTATTCAAGTTATATTAATCGGCTGACGTTGTTTGCTTTGACACAGGCTTTTCTGTTGAATGCGGAGAACTAGAAGTGCAAACAACCTGCTTCCCTTTGATCCAGAGATTGAACGTACCTTACACAGATTAAGGAGGGAAGTAGACGCCAGGACCAGAACTAACCCAGAGCTGGACATAGTTGTGCAACCGCAGCCTATCGAGATGGCAGGAAACGCAGAAAGGGCGGTGATAGAAGATGCAAGGCCTAATCTGGCCAATATGACTCAGGCAATTGTCAAGCCCGAGATCACAGGACATTTCGAGCTGAAGCAGTATATGGTGCAACTCATCCAGTCGACGGGCCAATATTTGGGGCTGTCTCACGAAGACCCACAGAGACACATTTAGAATTTCTTGGAGATAACAGACACGTACAACTACCCGAATGTGTCAAAGGATTACGTGAGATTGACGTTGTTTCCCTTTTCTCTGTTGGGGGAAGCAAAAGAGTGGCTACAAAAGGAGCCGGCAAACAGTATATATACATGGGATGATTTAGCAAGAAAATGAGACAAAGCTCCGAAATTCCAACTATATGTTCAGCTCAGAAATTGCATTTGCATCCCAAGTTCGCAAATGCGACCAATGGATCGCAAATGTGAAGTCAGCTAATTCCATGGATTGTCGCAAACGACCACTGACTTCGCAAATGTGAAGTCCCATACTGCCAGTCAACGTCGCAAAATCGACCTGCCCTGCCCCCAAGCCTCCATCACAATTGCGAGACTGGCTATCATCCCAACCCACCATTGCAATTACGACTTGCAACTTGCAAATGCGAACAGGTTCTCGCACTTGTCAGACCCGCAGCACTAGGAAACTAGCAACACTGAAACAAGTCCAAAACATTTTGAAACACGTTTGAAATTCACCCGAGCCCTTGGGGCTCCACACCAAATATTCACACAAGTCTAAAATCATCATTCGAACTGGCTCGCGGCTCAAAATACCAAAATAACGTACGAAACCACGAATCGAACACCAAAACGCGTCAATTTCATGATGAAACTCAAGAACTTCTAAACTCACAGCCAAGCGTCTGATTCCTACCAAAACAACTCGGAATGACACCAAACTTTGCACACAAGTTCCAAATGACAAAACGGACCTATTCCAAATCCTGAAACTAAAATTCAAACTCGATAGCTATAAAGTCAACCCATTGTCAAACTTAGGAAAATTCTAATCCTTCAAATTGCAAACTTTTGCAAAAAGAGACAATTCATTCTAGGAACTTCCGAATTCAATTCCGGGCATACTTCTAGTCTAAAAATCACTATACGAACTTATTGGAGAAATCAAAATATCGTTGCGGGGTCATTTTCACAAAAGTCAAACCTTGGTAAACTCTTCAACTTAAGCTTCCAAACTACGAACAAAATATTCCAAATCAATCCAAAACCTTCCCGAAACCAAGCCAACCGTCTCCGCAAGTCATATAATGACAAATACACATATGGAAAGTTTCAAAAGAGAAAACGGGATTCAAATAAATAAAAGGATCACCGGATCTTTACAGTTTGAAGCAAAACAAGCTTCCTGAATAATGCAGAACATAATAAAGGCAAGGGAAGTTGTGTAGGAGACGAGTTACTCGGACACTTATTTGTAGAATATGAATACAGTTTTTTTTAAGAAGGTAAACCTACTATTAACGGGTGAGTTCCAAAAGATGCCATGGAAAAGGATTACTTGTAATAACCAGGGGTCACCAGGTGGACCTTCATTTTGCTAATGGCAACTCATGAGAAATTATACACTAAAACTAATTTCGCTAAGTGGGATTTTTGTTGATCGTGTATGTTCTTTGTGCAACTACGAGGATGAAACAATAAATCACTTATTCTTCAGTTGCCTTTTTCCCCAAGTGTCAGGTCTAAGCTTCTTCAATGGCAAATTATTGTAAGAGATGTTATAATTGGCAGGAGGAACTGAGATGGACATCCTCTAAGTAAAGGGAAAGAGTGGACGAGTCTGCATATATCGGATGCCGCAAATAGAATGTGTTAACCATTTGTAGCAAGAAAGAAATTGGAGATGCAGGATTTTCGTTAAGGATTCAAAAGAAAAAAGATTATGACAAGTGGTAATTGAACCAGTTGTTAGGATATACTATTAACCATGTAGAAGAAATAGGTATTAGAGTTGTAGATGCATGGTTATGAGTCTAAGTGGGAGATTGTTAGGATATACTATTAAACATGTGGTTTGATTATAGTATTATGTTTTATTTATTGGAACAATTGTTTATTTATTTATTCAATTCAATGAAGTCTTAATTCAAATAGATCATTTGTTCATATGTGTGCCCTTTACTTATACAGTAGACGATTTAGTGTATGGAGCTTTAGCTCATGCGCGGAAGATTAAATTGTCGGTTCTTATAAGTTATAAAGTTAATGTTCACAATCAAAGATGAAACTGGGGAAAGCATCTTGATGATTGTAGCATAAGATTAAATTATAATCTATCTTGATTATGGGAATGGTTTTGTTCCGACTTCTTATACTAGTACATTTTCGTGTATTGAACGGACCAAGTAGAGATAAGTGTTTTTATACTGAATATATAAAACTACATCTCTAGCTCATTGAATGTTCTTATACTCTTAATCTTGACATAATTGTTATGATCAATGTGCTTCGTTCATTATTTTGATTTATTAAAAGGTACGACTCAACTGCGAGTTAATGTATTCCTGGTAAATTGAATAATGGCAAAGTGCATTTGTGAGATAATAATTAGTTGATAGAATCCGTGTCTTGACCATTGAGATTGATGATACCCCTTTATGGATGCTTGAAAGTTTTCATGTGAAAACCCTGCAGGTGGATTTTGTATCCGTCACATGAAATAAGTTAAGCGGAAGTATAAAGGATTAAATTAGTCGATGAATTAAATTGTCAGTAATTTAATTTATCTGATTGGTATTTGTAATCTTAACACGGGGAGTTAAATAAGTTTTAATGAATGATTTCGAAATTAAACTGAGGAGTGTAATTATAATTTTCTAGTGGAATAAATTGTAATTTATTGTGGTAGGATTAATTCACTCATATTCCGAATTAATACCACAATAGGAAGCCTCGTTATTAAATCTGTGGTCCCTACTGTGCCTGAATATTCTAGAACGAGAAATTAAATAAGAAAATAGTACCCTTGGTGGGTTAGGAGACTGCTACACATTTTGGTGCGTAGTAGACTCTACACGTTTTTGGCTACACGGTTTTAGGAGGAATAAGACTCCAAAATAATTTTGGTTTTGGTCTTCTAACCTAAAAAAAAACGAAAAAAACAATTTTGGTTTTGGTCTTCTAAGCTAAGAAAGACGTGAAAGAAGAAGGAAAAAACCTGAATAGGTTTTGTTCTTTGGCTGGCCGAAAATACACACAAAAATATATTATTTTTCTTGAACAAAAATACTTGCCACTCAAGTATCACGTTCGGTAGAGATTCAAGATACACAGTAGAAGACTGTAGACCTGGATAGCGTGAATATCATTGAAGATTTGTGCAGTAACTTCAAGAGGTTAGTGTTTCTATCTCGTTAATGATTATATTTATCTAGTTTACATGTAAGATTATTTGGTCTTGGGTGATTGCTTCCGTTGCGTTTATGCCTATTTTTTATCAATTGGCATCAAGAGCCGTCTTACATCTAACTAGATAATGTAATACGTCATAAAACAAAAATCTTAGAATTAGTATTGTTTTTTGAATACATATTTGTCATGTTAAAAACAATGATGTTTTATAAAAAACGAGATTGATTGTGTTGTTTATGAATTCTGGAATCAAGACTATGTTAGAATCAGAAACAACGTGTTACTTCATGAAACAGAAATCATAGTTTTGGTGTTGTTTTTGAATGACAGTTTGTTTGAATTTATGAATTCATGAATCATGGATATTATTATAATCGTATAAATAATATGATTGTATCTGATTTTATTCAAAAGTATAAAAACGAAAAAAACCGATTTTACCGAATGGTCATAGTTTTGGAGTTCTGAATTTTTTTTTTTTTTGACGAACTCCGATTGATCTGAAATTTGGTAGGTTCATCGGAAACGGCCCAATGATCAATACTCACTAATTTGTTGTGATCAACGACGTTTTTTGGCCATCCGGGGTCGTTTAGATGGGTTTTTGGGCGTTTTTCTATTTTTTAAAAAAAAATTATTAACCGAAAATTTTTATTTTAACAAATAATGGTGTTAGGGTTCATTCTCTATGGTCTCCATTATATATAACAGTAATATAATAAATTTATGTGTTGACATAGGTCTTCCTCCCCCATCGGATAGATTTATTGTGGTTAATTACTGTGCTGTAATCCCTAATTAATTGATAACTTGTTTTGACTCTCCATCTGAGTTGGTTCAATGGAACTAGGGATAATTTAATGTGATATCTACCTAATATAAATTATCAGTTTACTCTCCATCTGAGTTGGTTCTGATTTTTATGGGGTAATATATCTGGCATGACTCATATATTTTGCATGAATAGTTAAGTTTCCCTATCGAATCTAACTATTCGGTAAGCATGATTTTATGTGTGATGTGGTTTGAATTTAATTATTTGTTCAACATATCTAATGATCTATTTGATGTTTATATCTCCTAGATTAATCATATCTTCCTTCAACCCACTTACCGTTATTCTGAACCAAAACAAGTTAAGAGGGTCCGAATTATGTTGACTGGAAACGAAACTTGGATATTGTCCTAACTGCTGAAGGTTACAAATTTGTGCTGATTGATGAGTGCCCAGAAAAACCTGGGGATAATGCTCCGGAAGATCAGGTTAAGGCCTATGAAAAATGGGTTAAGGCTGATGAGATGGCGCGATGTTACATTCTTGCCTCCATGGCGAATGTTTTGCAACATCAGCATCAGTCAATGGGGTCTGCGTACGATATGCTTGAAAATCTAAAAGAGATGTTCGGAGAGCAAAATCGTGCGGCTAAGCAGACAGCCATGAAAGCCCTTTTGAACACTAAGATGGCTGAAGGATCTTCGGTTCGGAAGCATGTACTTGACATGATGAGTCTTCTGAACGAATTTGAGGTGCTTGGAGCTGTGATTGATAAGGAATCTCAAGTTGAGATGGTCCTACAGACTCTGCCTGATAGTTTTCAGCAATTTCGCTTGAACTACAATATGAACAAAATGGATTTGTCACTGCGAAATTGTTGAATGAGCTGCAGGCGGCAGAGTCCATTATCAAGCAGCAAGCCCCAGCTGTGGCAATGATTATTGAGAAAGGTTCAGTTTCTAAGCCGAAAGGCGAACAGAAAAAGAAGAAGGCTCGCAAGGTTGTGGCACCCGTAGGTGCTGCTAGTGGTGTAAGCAAGCCTAAGGGCAAGTGTTTTCACTGCAAGCAGCCTCGGCACCACAAGAAACAATGTCCCACCTATCTGGCCAAGATGAATAAGCAAGGTAATTCATTTTTAAATGTCGTTGAAACTTGTTTAGCGGCTGTTTCTACTATGTCATGGTATGTAGATTCGGGAGCCACTAATCACATCTGCACTTCTTTGCAGGGGTTTCAGGAAACGCGGCGGCTAAGTGAGAATGAAGTTTGCGTTTTTCAAGCCAATGGCGAACCAGCACCAACTTTAGCATTAGGATATATTAGAGTTGAGTTTAGTAGTGATAGAGTTTTGAATTTAAAAGACGTTTTATATGTACCTTCCATTAGAAGGAATTTGCTTTCAGTTTCTAGATTAATGGATGCTGGTTATAATGTCTTTTTTATTAATAACTCTGCTGTTATTAAGTATAATAGACTTTTTATTTACACTGTTGCTAGAGTAACTGATTTGTTTATACTTAATATTCCTCCTGAAATCATACAACCAAAAGAGCTAAATAACGTTGACCTGTCACATAAAAGAAAGCGTATTTCTGAATTGAGTCAAACTTATTTATGGCATTTACGTCTAGGTCATATAAATCTAAATAGGATATCAAGGTTGGTTTCTGATGGACCCCTGAGTTCATTGAAAGTGGAGGCACTACCAACATGTGAATCCTATTTAGAAGAAAAAATGACCAAGAGACCCTTCCCTAAGGAAATAGAGCCAGTGATAAGTTAGAATTAATCCATTCCGATTTGTGTGGACCTATGAATATACAAGCAAGAGGTGGTTTTGAGTATTTTGTGACTTTCACAGATGACTACTCTAAATACGGATATATTTATTTGTTGCGCCGTAAGTCTGAATGCTTTAAGAAATTCAAAGAATTTAAGACAGAAACGGAGAAACGACATGATAAACATATCAAATCATTGCGATCTGATCCCGATGGTGAATACCTTTCTGCGGAATTCATTAGATACTTATCATATTGTGGAATAACGTCTCAATTATCTGCTCCAGGAACACTACAACAAAATGGTGTAGCAGAAAGAAGAAATAGAACCCTTATGGAAATGGTCAGATCAATGTTGAGTTATTCCGATTTGCCCTCATCCTTTTGGGGATATGCTTTAGAAACAGCTAATTACATTCTGAATTTGGTTCATTCCAAGTCAGTACCTTTGACTCCAACAGAATTGTGGACTGGGCGCAAACCCAGTCTGCGGCATATTCGAGTTTGGGGTTGTCCAGCACATGTGTTGAAAGGGAAAATAGATAAATTGGAATCGAGGACAGAGGTGTGCGTTTTTATTGGATATCCAAAAGGAACAAAGGGAGGTTTATTTTATTGTCCAAAAGAAAAGAAGGTAATTGTTACAACAAATGCCAAGTTTCTGGAAGAGGATTATTTAATAAACCATGTTCCTAGAAGCAAACTTGTTTTGCAGGAATTGAGCAAAGAAATAACAAAAGATCCATCTCCAAAACACATCCCGGCAGCCAGTATTGACATACCACTGCGTTCTCGTAGTGGGAGGAATGTCAATAGGCAAGAGGATGCACAAGAGGCATTACCCAACATCTCGCTGCCCCAAAGCGGTGGGAGTAATGTTGAGCAACCTGCAATTGTGCAACCTGAAATTGAAGAACAAGCTCATCAAATCCTGGCACCACAAGGTGAGGAGACTAACGTTGAGCACCCAGTTCTTCAAGATAATGTCATGGACGAAAATGCACCTGTAGTGTCTCGTCGTAGTGGGAGAATTATTAGAAAACCTTCTCGGTATGTACTCTTGGGAGAATCTTACGATAGGATCCCTGAAGAGACTATTACAGAACCTCTAAATTACGACGAAGCACTACAGGATATAGATGCTGAAAAATGGATTACTGCTATGAAATCTGAAATGGGGTCTATGTACTCCAATAAAGTCTGGGATCTTGTGGAACCACCTGCGGGAGTCAAACCTATTGGCTGTAGATGGATCTATAAGAAAAAGAGAGGAGTGGATAGAAAAGTGCAAACTTTTAAAGCAACGCTTGTTGCGAAAAGGTTTACTCAGAAAGAAGGGATCGATTATGAGGAAACTTTTTCGCCGGTAGCCATGCTTTAATCAATTAGAATCCTCTTATCTATTGCTGCTCATTATGTTTATGAGATCTGGAAAATGGATGTCAAGACGGCTTTCCTCAATGGAAGTCTTGATGAGTGCATTTATATGGCACAACCAGACGGTTTCAAGAAAAGCAGTAATGAACACATGTTGTGTAAGTTGAACAAATCCATTTATGGATTGAAGCAGGCATATAGGGCATGGAACACTTGTTTTGACAAGTCGATTAAGACTTTCGGTTTTGATCAATGTGAAAACGAGTCTTGTGTCTATAAAAAATGGGATGGAGAAAAAGTAGCGTTTTTGGTACTGTATGTGGACGATATTTTGCTCATAGGAAATAATGTGGGCATGTTGATTTCAGTCAAGGAGTGGTTGTCCTCACACTTTGATATGAAGGACTTGGGAGAAGCAGCTCATATCCTTGGGATCAAGCTCACGCGAAATCCCAAGCAAAGGATATTAGGCTTGTCTCAAGCACTTTATATTGATACTATCCTCGCCAGATTTAGCATGCAAGATTCCAAAAAGGGATTCCTTCCTTTTAGGCATGGAATCTCTCTGTCCAAGGATCAGTCTCCTAAAACGGATGATGAGATAGAGAAAATGAAGGCGGTCCCTTATGCTTCTGCTGTAGGGAGCCTTATGTATGCAATGTTATGTACTAGACCTGACATCTGCTTTGCTGTTGGCATAGTTAGGAGATTTCAATCTAATCCTGGGAGAGAACATTGGACTGCCGTTAAGCATATAATCAAGTACCTGAAAAGGACTAGGGATTATATGCTGGTTTTTCATTCAAGCGATCTTGTACCCATTGGGTATACAGACTCAGATTTCCAATCAGATAAAGATTCTAGAAAATCTACCTCAGGAAATGTGTTTACCTTAGGAGGAGGAGCCATATCTTGGAGGAGTATTAAGCAATCATGTGTTGCTGATTCCACTATGGAAGCCGAATATGTGGCTGCCTCTGAGGCTGCCAAGGAGGCTGTTTGGCTAGGGAACTTCCTGAAAGAGCTTGGTGTTGTCCCTTCAATACAAGCACCAATTATACTTTATTGTGATAAAAGTGGTGCGGTTGCAAACTAGAAGGAACCACGAAGCCATAAGAGGAGTAAACATATTGAGCGTAAATATCATTTAATTCATGACATTGTTCAGAGGGGAGGGGTAAAAGTTTTGAAGATTGCATCAGCGGATAATTTGGCAGACCCGTTTACCAAAAGCTTGCCGCGGAAGATTTTTGACAAGCATGTAGAAGAAATGGGTATTAGAGTTGTAAATGCATGGTTATGAGTCTAAGTGGGAGATTGTTAGGATATACTATTAACCATGTGGTTTGATTATAGTATTATGTTTTATTTATTGGAACAATTATTTATTTATTTATTCAATTCAATGAAATCTTAATTCAAATAGATCATTTGTTCATATGTGTGCCCTTTACTTATATAGTAGACGATTTAGTGTATGGAGCTTTAGCTCATGCGCGGAAGATTAAATTGTCGGTTCTTATAAGTTATAAAGTTAATGTTCACAATCAAAGATGAAACTGGGCAAAGCATCTTGATGATTGTAGCATAAGATTAAATTATAATCTATCTTGATTATGAGAATGGTTTAGTTCCGACTTCTTATGCTAGTACATTTTATGTATTGAACGGACCAAGTAGAGATAAGTGTTTTTGTACTGAATATATAAAACTACCTCTCTAGCTCATTGAATGTTCTTATACTCTTAATCTTGATATAATTATTATGATCAATGTGCTTCGTTCATTATTTTGATTTATTAAAAGGTACGACTCAACTGCGAGTTAATGTATTCCTGGTAAATTGAATAATGACAAAGTGCATTTGTGAAATAATAATTAGTTGATAGAATCCGTGTCTTGACCATTGAGATTGATGATACCCCTTTATGGATGCTTGAAAGTTTTCATGTGAAAACCCTGCAGGTGGATTTTGTATCCGTCACATGAAATAAGTTAAGCGGAAGTATAAAGGATTAAATTAGTCGATGAATTAAATTGTCAGTAATTTAATTTATCTGATTGGTATTTGTAATCTTAACACGGGGAGTTAAATAAGTTTTAATGAATGATTTCGAAATTAAACTGAGGAGTTCAACTACAGTTTTCTAGTGGAATAAATTGTAATTTATTGTGGTAGGATTAATTCATTCATATTCCGAATTAATACCACAATAGGAAGCCTCGTTATTGAATCTGTGGTCCCTACTGTGCCTGAATATTCTAGAACAAGAAAATTAAATAAGAAATAGTATCCTTGGTGGGTTAGGAGACTGCTACACATTTTGGTGCGTAGTAGACTCCTACACGTTTTTGGCTACACGGTTTTAGGAGGAATAACACTCCAAAATAATTTTGGTGTTTTAAAAAAACCAAAAAGAAAACGTGAAAAACAGAGTTGGTTTTGGTCTTGTTTTCTACTAAAAGAAAACGTGCAAAAACAGTTTTTGTTTTTGGTTTTCAAAACTAACAAAACCAAAAAGAAGAAAAACAAAAAAAAACGTGAAAGAAGAAAATAAGAAAAGCAGAAGCAAAGCTTCTGTTTTTTGGCCGAGAAACTCACAAAAAGGTACTATTTTTCTTGAACAAAAATACTTGCCACTCAAGTATCACGTTCGGTAGAAATTCAGGATACACAGTAGAAGACCGTAGACCTGGATAGCGTGAATATTATTGAAGATTTGTGCAGTAACTTCAAGAGGTTAGTGTTTCTATCTCGTTAGTGATTATATTTATCTAGTTTACATGTAAGATTATTTGGTCTTGGGTGATTGCTTCCGTTGCGTATACGCCTATTATCTATCAGAATCCACTATCAACTCCCTACAAAGTGGTGTCTAAGGCTGTCGTAAAAACTACATTCTTTGGGTTTGTAAGCTTTAGTAAGGATTTGCGGCTTTTATTGGTTGCTTAATAAACAGCATTCGTATCACCACTTTTTCCTCTTTTAACTTATCATTATTTTGTGAATGTTGGTTAAATTCCTATTTAGAATTATTTGTTTCTTGATTTCTCGTCCTCTTTTTTCTATATAAAATTGTTTTTTCTTTGTTCTCATCTCTGTTCCATAATTTTGCGCATTATGTAATTTGACCGGATGAATGCTTAAAAAGAAAGAAAGATTTTTAATATACATAAGCTAGATATACATCAAACAATTTGTTTTTGTATTGGTTGAACTTTACATCTACTTGTGTTAGTAGTCGTGTTGTTTAATTTTGCTTGACACTATTTTTTTTTTAGTCTGTTTCAAAATTTAAGATTATAGGTTTTAAAAGTTTTATAACTACATAAATATTATGATTTATTTAAGATTACAAGTATCAAAACTTTTTCTTACGATAAAGATAAAGTATATAGTACTAAATGAAAATGTGAAAATCAAAAAGTTTATGAAATTATGTTTTAGAATGAATAAAAAGAAAAAAAAATGTCAAGTTAATTGAAAATAATGAAATCAACCTTGCGATGCTCTTGATGTGATTTATTAAAAGCAAGATGTCTATTTTTTCTTCTCAGTCACGATTTGGACCACCTTAGATTCCCTTTAATAGAAATAGAAATAAAGCAGAGACAAAATAGCAAAGGAAATAAGACAAGTGTCGATCTCAGCCACAATCAAGCATGATATTTAGTGAATCAACGTATCTTAATTCAACACCTAACCCTAGACTTATTTAACTTTTGTAACACCTACCCCAAATATATATATTTCTGTATCATGAAATTTGCTGTCTTTTCCAATTTAACATAAAGATAGTGGGCTCTAAAATTATTTAATTTTCTGCATGTACTTTTTCTAAGATACTAATGTTTGTTCATTCTATTAATTATATAACCAAGAAAATCTCTCCTTGGGCACGTATAGAAGAAAACCCTATACCTTTTCTTTTTTTTAGTCCTCCTGCATTTGAAATTTACTGACTCGATTAATTTGAATTCATGTCTAATAAAGTCACTAAGAGATTTTTTATTTTTTCACGATGAATTTGTCGGAAATGTCTTCCCCAGCGTCATTGTTTACAGCTTGTGTCTCAGTGTCAGCTTCCATTGTGTTGTTTCAAACTATGTTGAATCAAGGAAGTCAAAAACCATATTTTCGCGAGGATTAGCAGTTATTTTAGGCCTTTTTCCTCTAAAATCACTCTAATTATTGAAGAAAGGGATGGTATGGCTAGTAACGAAGTTTATAACGCTGCAGAAATCTATTTGTGCAACAAGATTATGAATCCAGATATTCAGTATTTCAAAGTTAGCAAGTGTGCCAAAGAGCCAAATATACGCGTCAAATTCGCCAAGTGTGGGAAAATAGCTGATTTTTTTCGAGGAATTGAACTCGTATGGAGGTTTGTTTCTGAAGATAGTAAAAATATTCCAGATGTAGATTCCAATAATAATAATAACATATTAGTTTCTCACGAGAAACGTTATTTTGAGCTGAGTTTTCATAAGAAGCACAAAGATGAAGTCTTGAATTTTTACATTCCATTTTTATTAAAAGAAGCAAAATCATAAGAGATGAGAAGAAAATTGTTAAATTATATACTTTAGCATGTTCTTCTTCATATTCATCAATATTTTCTTGGGATTTTATAAGTCTTGAACAACCTTCAACATTTGACACGTTAGCTATGGATTTAGAACTAAAGAAAGCTATTATTGAAGATCTTGATAGGTTTTTTAAAAAGGAAAGATTTTTACAAGAAAGTAGGAAAAGCTTGGAAAAGAGGGTATATGTTGTATGGACCTCCTGGCACTGGAAAATCTAGTTTAGTTGCAGCAATGGCTAATTATTTGAAGTTTGATATTTATGATTTAGAACTGTCTAGTGTAAAGACAGACTCGGATTTGAGAAGGTTATTGTTGAGGGCCACAAATTAAATAGGTCTATACTTGTTGAAGATATTGATTGCAGCATTGAATTGGTAGATAGGAGGACTGCAAATCATGGAATTCATGCAGATTTCTTTACCCGAGATCAAAAGGTTAGTCGTTTTGACAAATTGAATTTCATAAAATCCTCAGTATCATTGAAATGGTAATATTTGGATTGTCATTTTTCATAATGTATGTTTTGTACTGTACTCTCTGGGGTAGAGTAAGGTTTGTGTACTTTTTCCAAATTTCATTTAAGGAATTACACTGAATTTATTGTTATTGTTGTTATTGTTATATGTTTTAGTTTGTACTGTATTATATTGTTATATTTAGATAGATTGTATTATTTATTAACCTTTTTATACTTACTCGATTTTATTTTATATGATAGACTTTTAGTGTATATATATATGAGTCTTTTTTTTTTGTTACATAACAACTACTTAACAATACAATAAATTTTAAATAACAATCATAACAAATATTGTATTAATAATAACATTCTAATTTCAAGACTAACTTGCTTTACTTAATTATTTCCCTACAGATTACACTTGCTGGGCTACTAAATTTCATAGATGGACTATGGTCAAGTTGTGGGGACGAAAGAATGATAATATTCACTACCAACAACAAAGGCAAACTTGATGCAGCTCTATTAAGGCCAGGTCGTATGGATATGCACATTCACATGTCATATCTAACAATTGAAGGATTTAAAGTCTTAGCAGAAAATTATTTGCAAGTACAATATGATTACGATAATCGGTGTTTTAGAGAAGTACAGGATTTGATTGAAGAAGTACAAGTTACCCCTGCAGAAGTTGCTGAAGAACTCATGAAAAGTGATGATGTTAGAAATACAGAAGACGGAGAAGATGAAAAGTTGTGATCACAATAAAATGAATTCAGAAGGGGAGCCTTGGAGCACGGTAAAGTTGTTTTCGTGTGACTTATAGGTCATGGGTTCCTGCCGTGAAATCAACCACTGATACTTGCATTAGAATAAGTTGTCACTATCACATTCTTTGGGTACGTCCTTTTTCTGAACTCTGCATGAACAGAAAATATTTTGTACACCGAGTTACCTTTTTAACCGGAAAAATTGCTGTTATCAGTAGTCAAGTGGATGGCTAGGTGGAAAACATTCCTTTTTTTTAAATAAAAATTTAGGCAGAGAATTGATGTTTTCTCATTTCTTCCAAGATTGATTAAAGGGGTTTTAGCCCTATGATTTTGTAATTTTGTTCAGTTGCTTTAATAAATTCAAACACCAAGGTTTGGTTCGAAAAAAAGAAAAAAAGAAAGAAACTCAAGTATTTTAATTTCCACTGAATCTCTTTTGCTTCTCATTTGTGACTGAAGTGACACATTATTTAAGCTTGAATCCACCTGAAGGACACTATAATCCTAATATTAATGACCTTTGGATCAGAGATAAATTTTAGTTTCCCATTGCTGTATTTTATTTTGTTGATAAACTCTGAACTTTTTGCTTGGTGCAGCAAAAGATAATTTACAGGTAAGTTGGAACAAAATTAACTTATTTAGGCAGTACAAAGAATTTTTTACACTTGAAGTGTATTCTGACATATTGTAATAAGTAATAGGTCTTATTTCTTAAGTTACTAATTTACTTTTTTTTCACCGCCTTTTACAATAAATGTATGTAATTATCATTTAGGTAATCTAATGGTATAATTTTTAAAATTATATTTAGGTGATTAACCTCAAAAAGAACATAAATTAGAATCAAGAACTTTTATCAAGTCCTTGAAAATATTGGCTTTGATCTCTGATCATATTGAAAAAGAAAACTCAATGTAATTAATTATTTTAATTACTATTAGTCTTAGTATACGTGCATTGCACGTGTGCCTAGCGTCAATTAGTAAAAAATGTGCACAGAAATAACATGTAAATTGAATTTTTATAATATGTGTCTAGAGTCAATTAGTAAAGAACATGCAAAGAATTTTAAAATGACTACACTAAATAATATTAAACAATAAGTAACTTAATATATAAAAAATATAAGGAGTTGTCATTTGTTAAAGTGAGTACGAAAAGAAAATTAATGACAATTCACTCGGTATTATTTTAATTTATTTTATCCTTATTGCATAAAGTTTGCATTTGCACCAATTTGGCTTTTAATAATATATTATACCGATTTATATGATAAATTTAAAAAAAGATGACTAGCTTGTTTTTTTTTTTTTTGCAAATTAATTAATTTAATTTTTTTTTTTTGGGTTAAATTGATTCAAGGACTTAATAATTTGTTCTTAACATTAAAGAAAATAAATTATTGTTGTTGATTCAAATCTTAATATTAGCTCATCCCAAGTTTAACTGCAATTTTATAATTATAATTATTATTCAATAAGATTTATGCTCAAACGAATAAACAAATCACCATGGCATTTCACTTTTGGTTCTTTACTTGAGTAGTATCTTTTTATATTCTTAAAATTAAAATATTTTCTTAGTTAAGCTTGATACATAAATTTTAGAAATTTTGAAATTAATGAATTTTGAGATTACTCTCAAGCATGGTTTAATAATCAAAACTTTATTTAATTTTCTAAATCTAAAACATAAAAAAATAATTAAATAACTATTTTATTATTTACAAAACTACTCATAAACGTTAAAAAAAGAACTCCTAAAATTGGAAAAAGAAAAGGAAAATAAGGACTCCTAAAGAAAGAAAAGAAAAACAAGGACTACTAAACTAATAGTCGGAAACATTAAAACAAGATACCTAATAGGGTGTTTGGGTTGGCTTTTAAGCTGATCAAATCAGTTTTCAAGTTATTTTTAGCTTTTTTCAGTATTTGGCAAAATCAAAAAGTGCTTAAAATAAGTTAAAAACTGCTTAAAACAAGCAAAAAGCAAAAAGCTGAGCAATCTCAATTTTTTGCTTTTTGGCTTAAAAGCTATTTATGATGAAAAGCCATTTTTTTAAGTCAATCCAAACGGACTCTAAAACTGCTACATCTAAATGTAGTTGATGATATGAAGGACCTTAAAATTGGAAGGAAATTGAAAGTACTGAAATTAAATGATATGATTTTTCATATCAAAATTTTAAATATTAGAGAAATAATTAAATAATATTTCAAATATTAGAAAAAGGAATTAAATGGCTATTCCCACATATTAAAAATATAACTTAAATTACTATTTTGTCTAATGTAAAAACTTCTTTTACAAGATAAAAGGATGAATCTTACCTCAACACATAACAGATAGGAATATGTAACTTCTAAACTTCTTCAGAAATCATGATCTTTCTTCGTAGAAATCTTTGCATGTCTTAACTGTCAATATTAAGTATGTCAGAATAAGCACAAAGGAACTAAAATCGTAGAATAAAATAACATTCACTTACTTAGTTTTTATAGTATGTCTGTCTTTGCTCCAAATACTCAAATTGCTAGCACGACGAACTCATAGCAAATAAATCGCTTGATGATAGGTACAACCGATATTATCTTTGGCCAAAACAATGAAATAATTCTAAAATTTAATATTTGTTCACTTCTCCTTATTCTAAAATCTAAATTAGGTTGATGAATACATTAACCAACCATATATAAACCCTAATGTTCACAGAGAATAAAGAGTTATTAACCTCTTTCATAACGATATTAAATAGTAATAAGTTTCCTACCAATTTTCTCGTATTCTTTTTCCTATGAAACCACACAATTTTAACTTCTCTTTCATAGGGATAATATATAATAAGTTTTCTGTTATAATATCTGATATAATTTTTTTTCCTTTTTCTAACCTACACAATCTTTCTTCGTGTGGGACTAATTTTTTTAGGAACGTTTCTAATAGAAACTTACGGTTCACCAAACTGTATAGAGAATCGGATTCTCTATCAGTTCTCACAGAACATACACAAGGAAATAAGTAAATGACACAGCTGAGTTTTACGTGAAAAACTCCCAACTTACAGGATTAAGAACCACGACCTACACTTGTAGGACTTCAACTTCACTACCGAGCAATTTCATATTAGAAACTATTGTAACCTAGGAATTAACAACTTAATCCCTCACTCACTTGTAATAACTCTATTACAAGCCTCTTTGTAACAACACTATAATAAAACTCACGACTAACTCTAGTCAAGACACAAACACACTGTTTATGATTTTACAAAGGGTTTCCTACACAATGCTTCTAGCTAAGCTAAGTAGGAATTAGAAGTAAATCTCTTTAACAAAGGTACAACATAATTAAGGACATATAATGACTTAATGCAGGAAACTAGTCCTTCGTTATGATGCTCTCTGTTCTTGAAGCCCTGAATGTCACTTGCAAATTAGCAACACACTTGAGAGAGAGCTTGAACGATTCTGGAATGTGCAAGTGTATTGATCTTTCTTTGCTTCATGTTAATATTACACAAGTGACATCACTTGAGTGATGCAAGCATATTTGGTATAAGGGCATTCCCCATAAAGTGACTGCTGCACTGTTTGCAATGTTGCGTGTCTGCAGAGAAACAGTTGCAGCCACTTTACAGCTGTGAAAAGTTGACTGGTAGAGTCATCGAGGAAGCTGATGTCTATCTGTTCCCTCTGTTGTTCCTTTGACTCTGAATGATGGAACATGTCCCAGACTTAAGACTTGCTGATGTTGAGCACGTTGAAGATATGGAACAAGTTCCCTATCTGATTGTTATTATCAAGTTTATTAGATCATCAAAACATAATATAACACATAAGCTATGAATTTTTTCCTTTTTGATGATGACAAACTTGTAATTAAAAATTCCCCTTGAGAGTTAGAGTATCATAAAAAAATTCATATTCCCCCAGAACCTGCTTCCCCCTCAATTACTTTTCTCCCTTTTGGCATCATAAAGAGATAAGTAACAAGTAATAAGCAAAAAGAAGTTTAGCAAGCTTAACTCATGCCACATGTGTGCACACAAACATGACTAAGAACATAGCATAAGAGCAAAGCATGCATAGCAAAAGGACGGGATATTCATTAATTTGGAAATATGTTGGGAGTAGAGTTAGTATTACCACTTGTTACACAAGCATCCACAAAATAAAACAATAGAAAAAGTACCAGCCACTAACACATCAAAACAAAAGGACCAAAGCAAAGGACAAACAACTTGAACTAGACACTGGGAGGGGACAAACAATTTTAACGAGCACTGGAAGGGGGAGGCAGAGATGAAGAGGCAACGGTTCTAAGGAGAAGATCCATTTGAGCATTTGCAGATCCTTACTCATTGAGCAACCTCTCCTTCAGGGCCTAGACCTATTTCCTGAGATCAGCATTCTCCTTAGCCAGACGGGCAACCTCTGCGCTATGTGTGCTGGTGGAACCAGGTGCCTCCTGAGCCTGACTAAGTTGTCCCTCAAGAATAACATTTCGTGCCTTCAGCTTCCTTATCTCTTCATTTGCAATATTCTAGGCTTCAATCAGTTGAGAGACAGCGGAATTGTTGTCAACCCCTCCTTTCTTATCGATGCACTCACACTCTTCTAAGGTGGCCTTGGAGAAGGTCTGCTTGCGAGTACCCACTGTAGCCTTTCCCAAAGGAACTTTGAAGAACTGAAATACCTTAGTGAGTAAAAACCCGTAGGGCATCCCTTGATTACCATCCTTAAAATTTGCCACTTTCTTCATGTGCTCAATCATGATACCCGGCAGATTGATAGTGGTGTAGGCATCCAGTGCTTCCATGAGAAATAGGTCTACTCGTGATGTAATGAAACGCTTTTCTACACGAGGAAGCAAAACTTTGTTCACCATCTCGAACAACAATTGGTACACTGGAAGGAGGGCCTTCTTGTGTACCCGTTCCCCCTACTGTACTGCATCATCCTTCATAATAGCGTTTCTGAAGTTTGAGGAGCAAGTCCCCTCAATGGATGATATGCCCCCAGTAGGCACTCCCAGAATTTTTTCCAACACAACCTCTTCCAGCACAAAATCAACACCATTTACCTTCAGACATATGCTGTCATCTTCCACCGTGAACATGTCAGCATAGAAACTTCTCACCTCTACCTCATACACCTTGGGGCTCTCATTTGTGAACAAATGTGTCCACTGTTGAAATTCACAAATGTCAACCAATTGGCGCATCCCGGTCATGTCAAGGATATCAGGAGCAAATGTTCTGCCCCACAGCACCTTATGGTTTCTCAAATTTTCTCTTCCTTCATCCTTGGCCACACTCACCTTGGCCTTCTTGGAGAAACCTGGTTCCTTATTGGCACTAGCCTTCCGTTTCACAGATCTTCTCACGTTTTTCCCTTTCTCTGCAGATTTCAGACACCCTCACAGACACCTTTTCTCTAGACTTCTCAAACACTTCAACCACTTTCTCACCAGAATCTCCCACTTCAACATTGCTAACCTCCATCACTCTCATAAATGACTCTTTCCTAGATTTTGGAACAGTAGATTTCTTAGAGGATTTACGAATTAAGGAACTAGGTTCCTCATTAACCTCGTCATCAACTTCAACAACAAGTGTTAGAGGTAGCACCTCTTCATTTACTAACTTTCTACCCTTCACCAACCTCCTCCTCTTCTTTTCTTCCTTATTTTTCTTCAAAACTGATTCAAGAGCTTCCTTTTTTTGCAGCCTAGTAGTAGGTCTTTTAGGAGTGGGCGTTTTGGGAGTTCCCCTACTACTTCTAGCAGTAATAAAACTAGCAAGTGAGATATTGTCATAATCTTCCTCACTATCCTCATTCTCTTCCTCAGAAAGAGATCTCACCTCAGGAACAACAATAGTTAAGGGCTCAGTATCGAAATAAGCAGAGGGAGCGGGATCAGTACTGACCTAAGGTTCTTTTGAAGTACAAGGAGTTTCATCCCAAGTAGGAGAAGAGGGCTCCTCTTGTGCTGAGGGATCAGGTTCTCATGTGGTTCCCAAGTAATACGTTCAGGTGCCATATTTTCAACAAGCACCAGTTTCCTACCCTCTACCTGTAGACTATCACCTTCCTCCTGAGACCCAATGATTTCAGAAACACCTTCATAACCACCAACTAAACACCCCTCAGTAGTTATTAACAACATATTCTCTATGGCATCTTGTTCATTCAACCCCAAAGTATATTCAAAAGGCACAGGAAGAGTATTACCTGTAGGGTTGGCAACACTCAAGTTAAGATTTGGGGTAACCGCCGCTAATTCTTTACCACTGCAAACCGCACTCTGTTGTGCCTTAGTGCTTTCTTCTACTGAAAGGCTGGAAACTTCCTAATTTTCTTCTCATTTTACTAGTTCTTCCTCAGCCAGTTTTTCCGGCGAGGCAGAGGGAGAGGTCGCTGCCACAAACCTCTTTGTGTTTGATGTTTTGCGACTTCAATGAGAACCAAAACCTTATTGGGTTGGAGAAGACGCAGAGGGCAGTTGAGAATCTTGTGGGGGGTTTGGATTAGATGACATGGGAGACTTAGACTCTGTTGCTTATGCTTCTTGAGATGGAGACACAGTGGGACGACAACTGGAAGATTTGAGGCTTCTAGATTTTTAGACATGGTGTGGTTTTGTAGTAAGAAGAATGAGTATTTGGTTTTGAGAAAAAAAGGGGGTTTTTGTCTTTTGATGTGAACAGTGGTGATAAAGACACCTGTTGGGCTTATTTAAGGAGGGTGACGGACCTGTTGGAATGGGTATTAATTTTTCTGGGTAGACGGGTCATTTACTAACAGGTACGACTCTTGGGTTCCAAAAAGGAAAAAGGAAAAACTGACATTTTAATGACATGGAACTTTCTCACCAGTTAAAAAATTAAGCATGAGAAAAGGGACTACTAACTTGTGTCACGAGAACCGCGTTCCCTGACTACTTTTGTAAATGAGAGTCGCATCCTTTTACCAACATGCAATACCATTAGCTTCTGGTGTGATTTATAATTGCCATGCGTGTCTACCTCTAACGGTATAAAAATGAGTTAGAGCTTGCCAGAAAACTCTTTTAGCTATTTTACAAGTTCATTTCTTTCATAGCTAATCATTAAGGGAACAGGTGCTCAGCTTGATTTCATCAACCCCAGTTCACATATGCAACAAGCTCTTATTTGGATCTCCCTAATCTAGAGGGTTCTCACGCCAAGGTTCCTTTGTTTCGGGCAAGTCCAATTACAAACAAAAGAAAAGGTCTGTCACATCCCACGAGTCCTTGTGGATCGGATCATCCATATAATATACAAAAAGAAATACCTTTCTGATCTAACACCACAGGCAATGGCCAAGGACCATCGTCTCAATAGGACAGAAAGAAGGACTCGAGCATTCCACAGGGCCCCTGACAGGATAGGTGAGGAATCACTCTGGATCTTCTTTTTTTTGGGAATTATTTCTTGCTACGGAGCCCGTAAGGGAGTTATGGATATTGTTGTACGAACATCAGACGTTGGATATCTCATTTTGATGTGTTTTAATTCTTTCAAACAAGAGAGTTTGATGCTTTTGAATCTATTGTGTCGATTTCTTTCAAAGTGCTCTCTACTCAGTGCTTCGGTAAAGATATCTGCAATCTGATCTTCTGTGCTACAAAACTTCATGCAGATAAGCCATTTTTCAACATTATCTCTGAGAAAATGATGGCCCACATCAATGTACTTTGTTCTCTTGTGCTGAACTATTAGAATCTCCTTGATGTACTTCTGCTGACTTATCATTGTGCCCTTTGGAGTTTGCATAACTTGTAGACCGAAGAAGAAATTTAATTCCCCCATCATGCTCATTTCAAACTCGCTTCCTATGAGTTGCAAACTTCTCACACAGAGATTCATTTGTTGCATCAAAGATGATATCATCAACTTAAACTTGCACAATAAGCAGGTTCCTCCCTCGTTTCTTCAGAAATAGGGTGTTGTCGATTTCTCCTCTTATAAAGCCATTTTCTAGGAGAAATTTGGGAAGCCTTTCATACAATGCACGAGGAGCCTGATTCAACCCATATAGAGCTTTATCAAGTTTAAAAACATACTCAGGATGCTCATGACATTCAAAGCCAAGTGGTTACTTGACGAAGACTTCTTCTTTTAGAAAATCATTCAGAAATGCACTTTTGACATCCATTTGGAACAATTTAAATTCCATATGAGATGCAAAGGCTATGAGGATTCTGATGGCTTCCATTCGAGCAACTGGAGCAAAAGTTTCATCATAGTCGATCCCTTCTTCTTGATTGTAGCCTTGAACTACTAGCCTTGCCTTGTTCCTTGTTGTATTTTCAAACTCATCAAGTTTGTTTCTGAATACCCACTTAGTTCCTATAACAGTTATGTCAGCAGGTCGAGGAACCAGGTACCACACGTTGTTTCTCTCAAATTGATGGAGTTCATCTTGCATGGCAATAATCCAGTCGGCATCTTTCAATGCTTCCTTGAAATTTTTTGCTCAATTTGAGAGAGAAAGGTTGAGAAGGCAAGTGAGTTTCATGAATTTGATCTAGTTTGAATCCCTGAGTCAAGAGGAGTGATTACATTTTTGAGAGGGTGTGAACTTTGTGCTTCCAGTTAGACACCTGAATCTCATTGTGAGAGGATCCAGGTTCTTCTGAATGTGATTCATTTTTGACATGAGTCCCGCTTCTCAACTTAGCATCTGGGGTTCCTTGCACAGCATCAACGACTCTGTTCTCAGCTTTAGTTGCTGTGATTGAGGAACCAGGTTCCTCTACATCAGTTGGAGACCCAGTTGTGTCATCATGATTTGATTCCTTGACGTGACTCCTCATGTCAGCTTTTCCATTTTCCATATCAATGACTTCACCAGGAACTGTTGACTGCTCTCCGTCTTGATCAATCTTATCATGTGAATCTTTCCCAAATAGGTGGTGTAATTCATCAAAGATCACATGTATGCTTTCCTCAACACATTGAGTTCTTTTGTTGTAGGCTTTGCTTTGTGACGAATAGCCCAGAAAGATTCCTTCATCACTTTTGGCATCAAATTTCCAAGTGCTTCCTTACCATTATTAAGGACATAACATTTGCAGCCAAATGTCCTTAAATGTGTTAGCTTGGGTTTCCTCCCGTTCAGCAGTTCATACGGAGTCTTGTTCAGGAGGGACGTGATCATGCACCTATTCACCTAATAGCATGCAGTGTTAACAGCTTCTGCCCAGAAACATTTAGCAATGCCACTGTCAATCAGCATTGTCCTTGCCATATCTTCAAGAGACCTATTTTCCTCTCCACAACACCATTTTGTTGAGGTGTTCTTGGAGCTGAAAAATTATGACTTATGCCATTTCCAGCACAGAATTCATCGAATTTTGCATTATCACTCTGTGCCATGATCAGATCTTATACACACAACATTGTGGCTCAGCTTCACTTAGATCTTTTTCACGAAGGCAACAAACACTACAAAAGTTTCATCTTTAGTTTTGAGGAACAAGGTCCATGTGAATCTGGAGTAGTCATCCACTATAACAAAAATGTACTTCTTTCATCCTCTATTTGGCACCCTCATAGGTCCACACAGATCCATGTGGAGAAGATCAAGTGGCCTTGAGGTGCTGACTTCCTTTTTGGGCTTGAAAAAAGACCTGACTTGCTTTCCTTTTACAGATGCATCACACACCTTGTGATCTTTGAAACTTGACATTGCAGGCCACGAACCAGGTCCTTCCTGACCAATTTGTTCAGAAACGTTAAGCTTGCATGACCCAATCTTCTGTGCCATAGTTCCGCATCATCATCAACAGCACTTAGACAAGTGAGATCCCCATTTTGCAAGGACTCAAGATCAGCAACATAAATGTTTTTGTATCTTTTTGCCACCAAGACCACTTCACCAGTCACAAGATTTGTGACTGTGTAGATTTTTGACACAAATTCCACCTTGTTTCCTTTGTTGCAGATTTGGGAAACACTCAGTAGGCTATATTTCAAGCCGTTCACATAATACACATTTTCAATTGAGTGAGTGAGTGACTTTTTAATTCTTCATACTCCCAGAATGTATCCCTTTTTGCCATTGCCAAAGGACACACTCCCTCCTTGCAAGGCTTTGAGTGAAAGAAAATCATTGACGCTTCCAGTCATGTGCTTAGAACAGCCACTATCCATGTACCATTTTTGGCTCTTCCTCTCATTGCTTCCTGCATAAGAGAATCAAGGATTAGACTTAAAAACCCAAACAAGTTTAGGTCCCTTGTAATGAGGAAAAGGGTGAATTAAGCTTCTTTTTGTCCAGGCAGGCAGTACACGTTTTTCGCCATATGGACCAGGTTCCTTAGCAGTAGTTACCTTTTCAGTAAACACTTTGTTTTTCTGTTGAGATTGAATTCTAGCCTTACAATTTTCTTTAAAGTGACAAATGTTCCCACAGTGGGTGCAAAGCCAGTTATCAGGAACAGTAACATACTTGCTATGTGGACTGTAGGGAATCTTTTCCTTTTGGAATCCGACTCCCTACCTGTTCCCACCCTTGCTAGCATACATGGAAGTAATTGTATCAGAGGACAAGGTCTACCTTAGAGATTTTTCTAGGTCACTTTTAACTCTTCCTAGATCATCTTGAAGTTGTCTATTTCTTTCAAGTTCAGCACACAAACTAGATTTCACAGATTTGAGTTTATTTTCAAGCCTAATGTGTGGCTCACTTGCAACTTCCTTTTTCCTTTTGGATAGTCCCAGAACTGTTTCCTTTATTGTTTCTTTTAGGTCCAGGACTAGTATCAATAGGTCATCTCTCTAATTTTCTACGTCTTTAACCTTTTTTATCAGAATATTCTTTTCTTTCATTAGATCCTCGACGGTCTCTTTTAGGTCAACCACTACGATTACCAAATCATCTTTCTCATTTTCTACCTCCCTAGTTCCATAGTTAAAGCATTTTTATCACTTATAAGATTGTGATAAGCATCAATTAAAAAATATGCCAAAGATATAAGTTTTTTCTGAGAATAAGACTTCAGATTTCTTTGAACATCTAGAAAGTTTACCTCATCATCATTATTGTCTTCATCATCGTCAGATTTTGCCATCAGGGCAAAGATAGAATCATAATCAGCTGCTTCACTTTCAACTGCCATCGTGGAGGTGTCATCTTGTGTATCATCTTCTCCAAATTCATTGGGAGAAATCTCCCCATGCAGCAAGAGCTTGTTTCACAACATTGTCAGTAGCTTCTTTTTTTTAAGATCTTTTGTTAGGAACCGAGTTCCTCTTGGATGCTTTGTCTGTGTTGTGCTTGTACTGGTCTTGCTTGAGGAAAGGACAATCCTTGATGAAATGTCCTAGCTTCCCGCACTTATGACATAAGTCATACGCTCTTGGCTTGCTGGAGCTGCCCTTCTTTGGAATACCTCTATTTCTGCGAACCATCTTCTAAAATCTCTTTGACAGGTAAGCCATATCAGTATCCTCACCACTTGATTCATTGTTGTCTGCCTTGAGGACTAGGTTCTTCTCCCTTTTTGGCTCTCTTCTCTTATGATCCTTTTTCTTCTTCATTTTATAAGTTTTCAGATTACCAATGAGTTCATCAATAGCCAGCTTTTGTAGATCCTTTGCCTCCGTGATAGCATTTACTTTGGTTTCCTAGAACCGGGTAATACACTGAGTATTTTCCTGACAAGTTTGTTCCTTGGAATGATTTCTCCCAGAGAATGGAGCTCATTGATGATAGAGGTGAAGCGAGTGTACATGTCCTAAATGGACTCATCGTCCTTCATCCTGAAGAGTTCATACTTAGTGGTTAGCATATCAATCTTCGACTGCTTGACTTGAGTTGTCCCTCTGTGTGCTATTTGGAGAGCTTCCCAAATCTCCTTGGCATATTGACAGGCAGAAATCCTGTTATATTCGTATGGTCCAATACCACAGACGGGGATCTTTTTTGCTCAAAAGTTCTTTTCTATCGCCTTGCGATCAGCATTGTTGTACTCCTTCCTTGTCTTGAGAACTGTCACTGCTGGTTCACCAATGATCTTCATAGGGACGAAAGGACCATCGCAGATAACATCCCAAAGCTCTGAATCTTCAGCCATGATAAAATCATGCATCCTTGTCTTCTACCATCCGTAGTATTGGTCATTGAATCTTGGTGGTCTGTAGGTATATTGACCTTCTTCAAAGTTTGGTGGAGCAGCCATGAAGATCGTTTCTAGGTGTTAGCCTGATAAAAAGAACCCGCTCTGATACTAATTGATAGAAACTTACTATCCACCAAACTGTATAGAGAACCAGGTTCTCTATCAGTTCCAACAGAACACACACAAGGAAATAAGTAAATTACACAACAGAGTTTTATGTGAAAAACTTTCAACTCACGGGATTAAAAACCACAACCTACACTTGTAGGATTTTAACTTCACTAACCGAGTAAGTTCAGATTATAAACTATTGTAACCTAGGAATTAATACCTTAATCCCTCACTCACTTGTAATAACTCTATTACAAGCCTCTTTGTAATAACATTATTACAAAGCTCACAACTCGACTACCTCTAGTCAAGACACAAACACACTGTTTATGATTTTACAAAGAGTTTCCTACACAATGCTTCTAGCTAAGCTAAGTAGGAATTACAAGTAAATCTCTTTAACAAAATTACAACATAACTAAGGATATATTATGACTTAATGCAGGAAATTGGTCCTTCGTTATGATGCTCCCTATTCTTGAAGCCCTGAATGTCAATTGCAAATTGGCAATACATTTGAGAGAGAGCTTGAACGATTCTGGAATGTGCAAGTGTATTGATTTTCCTTTGCTTCATGTTAATATTACACAAGTGGCATCGCTTAAGTGATACAAGCATATTTGGTACAAGGGCATTCCACATAAAGTGATTGTTGCACTGTTTGCACTGTTGCATGTGTGAGAAACAGTTGCAGCGATTTTACAGTTGTGGAAAGTTGACTGGTACAGTCATCAAAGGAAATTGATGTCTATCTGTTCCCTCTGTTGTTCTTTTGACTCTGAATGTTGGAACATGTCCCAGACTTGAGACTTGCTGACGTTGAGCACGTTGAAGATATGGAACAGGTTCCCTATCTGGTTTTTATCATCAAGTTTGGTAGATCATCAAAACATAACATAACATATAACCTATTAGTTTCTCACTTCTTCTTTTCCTTTTGTCCTATGACAATTTGTTTTTTGCTATAAATATTTTTATTTGTATTTACAATTTTATCCCACTTAGAATACACTTAATAAAGGGTAAAAATGACAAACGATATTTTGCTAAAGGCCTGCGTGCAAAGTTTATCTAACAATTAAGCAGGACGTTCCTTGTTCTTATCTTTTTTCTTTCTTTCTTTCTTCGTTCCTTGTTCTTATCCTAAAGAGTAAAAGTGTTGTCCAGCTTGAGGATATGCTCAACAGACTGGCTAATGACCTTACTATTAAAAACCGTACTAATGAAACTGTGTTTTCTTTTCTTTTCTTTTTAATTTATTTTTTACCCAGTGAGTATTTGTTATGAGACACGACTAATTTGAATTCGCACTTAAAAATCCCACTTTAAAATATAAAGAGTTCTCTATTAAAAGAGCTTCATTTTCAGGATTCAAACCTGAAATCTCTAATTAATGATAAACTTATTTTCTTTGATAATACGTTGTTATGAAAATGGATATTATGCTAGAGATCTAGGTTAAAATGAAAATTCAAGTTTGAGTTCTATATAGCTATTAATTAGATGGTGCAATTTGGTGTGTGCGTGTGTGTGTATATATATATATTTGGTCTTACGAGGAAATTCTTTATTATTTCTAACAAAGGGTTCCTTTTCCAATTTTCATAAAAACTTATCCAATATAATAGTATATACTTGAATTTCGTTCTTTCGCGCACCTATCATTACAGACAATCCCATCCATATTATCTCTTCTATATGATTTTGAAATGTTTTAACACTTTTTCCATTGAGATTAGGTTAACCTGGTAGGACCATTGATTACCTTTTAAAATAATATGGTAGTAAATTACATGATAGTATAAAATATTTTTCCACTATCATTTTTTAGAAGCGGTGGAGTAATCGATCGTGAAGGGCACGGGTGTCAATGGATATTTAAAAACCGACTAAACCGATCAAACCGTACCGTACCGAACCGATTTCTATGTTTCTTTTAATAAAATCGTGGATTTTTATATAAATCTATAACCATACCTATAATTAGGGTAGGTTTTTTATTTTATAAAAATAATCTGAAAAATTACCAAACTTTACCGAATAAAATTACATGTGAAAAATATATTTATATATTAAGTTTAAGAATAATAATGTATTAAAATTTTCCTTGGGCCTTGGAGTTGTGAAAACGGTTACAAGCAAACAAGTAATTAAACTCAAAATCTTAATTCCCAAACCTATAATGCTACTTCTATTGAAACTAAATTATTTCAACATATTCACTAGCAAGACACAGGCTATTCTAGCGATTAGTAGCAAACTATAATGTATTGGATATGTTTCCTTTCATGTGATTTTAGATTTATCGTTTTGAATATTTAATCTTTTATAGACTTTATTCTTGAGTTCCAGCTTGGTTAATATCTTTTCACTCGGTTAATATCTTTGTTTAGTTTCTTTTACGCTGTTATAGAATAGTTGATGGATCTATACTCTGCCATCTTTAATATTTTCTTAATTCATCACTTTTTAAAGAGTAAAAATATCTAGAGAGTTTGCTAAGTCCTATAAAAGTACGTATGTTACTGCATTCTACTTCTACTAGTAACTTTTACATGACATTTAATAAAAATACCGAAAATTAACTGAACCGTACCGATACCAAAGACAAACCGACATGATTGGAACGGTTTCAAAAAGCCTAATTTTGGTTATGCATAATAGGATAACCGAAAAATTAGTATGGTACAAAGTTTAGAAAATAACCGTTCAAACTGAACCATTGACATCCCTAGTGAAGGGTGTTCAACTGAACACCTTTGATAAAAAGAACTACACTAAGTATATAAAAAATTATATTATGTATATAGATTAAAATTACTTTGTATAAATATATATTAAACTTTAAACACCCTTTATAAAATTTTTGGCTTCACCACATTAGAAAACTCTTTATATTTTGTGAATTTGGCATGTATGTACAACTGTTAACAACTATTGGCAGGTAATTTATTTGGAGAAGTATCTCCATCCCTTGCCATTTAGGTAGGCCAAGTGGATACACGGTGCCAAATTCTCTTATATTTTTATTTTTATTTTTCTTGATTATTTGCCAATGCTAAACACTTATTCGAGCAGAATCTCATCTTGAAAGCATGAAACACTTGGCTGAAGCAATATCCAACAACCTTCATTGAATGGATCAAAGATATTTCAATGAAGTGTAGATTGATGTTCATTTGTTCTACATAATTGATGTAATGATAAATCATCAATGTCCAATTAAACATTAGCTGAAAATTATGCTAGAAGGAACTTCTTAAACCATTGTTTATCTTTTGATGTCATTAAAAAAGAAAATGACAAAATAATCTCGTACCAGATTTTAAAACACGTTCGCCAGAATTTTGAAGCACTATAATTGAATATTGTGGCAGATATATTTGGGAAAATAGCCACATTAGGATCATTAGTTACCTTTTGGATTATATGATAGTGTAAAACTGTTCAGTCGAACATTGACACGGGACTATTTTCAGCATTATGGCTGAAGCACCAAAAATTATGACGCTTATTATAATTTTCAGCAATTTTGAAAAATTCTGATGATCCATCACGATTTGTTGTAAAATTCTAACGATTACTATAATTGTTGCGTGCTCTAAAATTTTGGCGATCGAAAAAAATACTAGCGAGCGAACTTTGAAATTTTGGTAGGCATTTTTTTTCTCCAAACTTCTATTATCGGGGTCAAAAAATCAATAGTAGGTCAAAATTTAGGCCCATAAGATTTTTTGGGCTGTATAATCAAAAGTGGGGGTATTATCACTTTTAGCCTGCGCCAAAAACTATTTATATTTGGTAGTCGAAAAGATATATAAAAAATTTATATAATTTTTGTATATAACATACAGAATATATATATACAAAATATACAAATTTTATATAATTTTTTGCCTATTATTTTTATAACGGCTATGCAGTATATTTTTTCTCAAAAAGTGACTGCCACTTCTGGCCCATATGACTTGCCATTAGCAAAACTGGTTGGCTAGTCTGGCACATGCAGCACTGAACTAGCAAAACGTGTGTTTTTTTTTCTTTTTTTTTTTGACAAACAGCAAAACGGTTATGTATGTGTGTAAGTTAAAAGAAATACTTATACTCATGTTTATAATAAATTACAGTAATTTTTCATAGCTAGCAATTAAATTAAGGTGAGAATATCAATTACTTAACTAGGATTAAGTGGTAATAGATTATTGAAAAACATATGCAATGTATTTATTGAGTGTAAACATTAGATATGAGTAAGTTTATTTCATTTTATATGTATTTCGCTCATGAATAAGCACAGAATGAAGTATAATATAGTGTTTTCTAACAAATGAATCTCTACATTTCTGACATAGTTTTGCCTTTTTCTTTTATAAGTCTTACACATTTTAGTGATTTGTGTCTAAATCTGAAAGAAAGAAACAAAAAAAATAACAAATTGGTCTAGAGAGTTGAATATGAACTGACTAAAACATATGTACTTTTCTAGAAAGCGAAGCTAAATATTGGGAATAAGATAGTTGAAAGTGGGGATGTACATGGATTAGGTTGGTTCAATTTTTATCAGAATTGTATGGGGTCGGATACGATCGAGCGCACGGGAAGCACCGGTCTTGGGTTTCGAAGATCGGTGTCGATTGGGGTCGCCCTCCTGTAGATCGAGACCGGTACTTCGAGAAGGGAAGTTCGAGGTCAGGTGTCATCGAAATAAAGCTCAAAACCAAGGCATTCGAGATAAGGTTACCGAGATTGGTCCGGGTAAAGCATCTTATGGTAAAAATATCAGATTCACATAACGGAAGGGCCGGAAATCTCGTGGCATGTAAACATCTCGACTGGAATCACGGCCCAAATCCGTAAAGACGTTGAACCCAATAATTTTAGGGATCTTTTACCCTGTAATTAGGTTTTTTACCTTGTATAGGATTCTTTTCTCCTCCTATATAAAGAATTCAACCCTACTGTATACACAACACAACATACGATCAATATACAAAGTTAGCATATTTTTACTGTCTTCTTCATAAAATACTTGTTTCATTCCTGTTCATTCAGTCACAGCTTAATTGTTCAACTTTGGTGGTTTGCTTACTCTTTCACTTATTTAATTTAGCCTTTATTTATCATTCATTCTTTAATTGTATCAGGCCAAGTCACGTATCCTTAATACCATGTACAAATTTAATTGTTACTCGTATTTAAGGGTAAACAAGAATGAAACCAAATTAACATATCGGTTTGGATTGGTTCGCTTTTGGCAGATTTTTTGGATTTTTTCGAGTTTTTTGTTACTTAAATATTATTTTAATCTTACTTTATTAAATTTTTTATAAGTAAATATATATTTAGTAAAAATTTAAAAAATTGACAAACGTATTATCTATTAAATATACTTACGAGAGAATTTACTTAGTAACATATGATAGTTAT
Source organism: Nicotiana obtusifolia (assembly GCA_002018475.1). Lineage (NCBI taxonomy): Eukaryota > Viridiplantae > Streptophyta > Magnoliopsida > Solanales > Solanaceae > Nicotiana > Nicotiana obtusifolia. The sequence continues at coordinate 3,359 of MCJB01049057.1, read as the reverse complement.
TTTTTTAGTCGTCTGACAATAATTTTTCGTTGATGTACACTTTCAAGGTTAACCAAATTTAGTAATTAAAATATAAAAATCAATATGATACCTAAATAATAATAGCCACTTCAAATTCGAAAAAGATATAAGAATTTAATAAATCTTGACATATGAATATGGAAGAACAAAGAAATCGACGCATTTCAGTAACACTTGATACAAAAGTGATCATACAACCCATTATTTAAAGTTAATAAATATGGAACACTTCATATTTTATTAAATATTATATTCCGTAAGAGAATCCCAAATATTTCAAGATATTTTTTAAAGAGAAATTTATATATAAAAATTATAAATTAATATGTCGGTTTGGATCGGATATTTTTTACTAAATACCAAACTAAATAAAATCAAACCTAATCGGGTTTTTTAATCGATGTGATTTAGCTTTTCGGTTTGGTGCGATTTTTCGATTTGGTTTGTACACCCCTAGTTGAAAGAATTCGTCAGATCAACATATCATGGTATATATTTATACGTAATAACCCGTTGTAACATAGATGATATTTAGGTTTTTTTCTTTTTTGGGTAGATATATTTTGCTATTACACTCTCAATCTATTAGAAAAAGGAAAAAAGAAGCAAGATATTAGGATCAGTGACGACTAGGAAAAAATTTACCAGTATCAAAAGAATAAATAAATATCCACAACCAAAAGCAAAAAGTACAACATGTTAGACTGACCATGAAAGCCTACACCTAATTAAAAAATTCCCAATCTTAATTAGTTTGAATGTTGATGATTATGGTAACTGAGAAAGCACAATAACAAAAGTAAGTCAATAATTTCACAATTATTACTACTAGAAATTTTTTAAAAAATTAAAAATGTAGGGGCTGCTTATGACTTTGGCCATGTAAGTACCCCTTGCTCCTATTCCACATTTTTACTACAAGTGTAAGTAATCCTAATATGCAATCACAGTGAAAATTGACATAGAAGAAATTATCTGAGCGATATAAAATATTTCTCATAGAATACATCATACCAAGTACGCTCAAGTGTTTAATAATAGCATCACTTTTTCGGACTTTTATAGTTTTAATTTTAAGCCATGGATATATTTGTTTAAAATTTAGTGAAGTTTCTTGTCAAACCGAAAAATGATAATCCTAAGTAATAATAGAGTCCATCATGGCTTGTAACTTTATTTCCTCTTTTAAATTTTGCGACTTTATTAAGACACTGCTCATGACTTTTATGTTTTACTTTGGTTCTTGATGTTTGGTGTCTATGTCTCCAGTAATCGGTGAAGTTATTCTTTCTGTTTTACCATCAATGGTACCATTTAGTTCAATCTTTCTCAGTCGTCTTCCTTTACTGGTTCTACATGTTCTCATGAAAAAACAACCTTTAAACTCCATTAAATATCAACACCTAGATCCTAATTTAGCTATTAGTATATATAATATTGATATTTTTATCGAGTTATTACAACACTATCTTTCTTTTCTTTTTTTATAAATTCGGTATCCTCACCAATTTGTCCGACCCATTTGTCTGATTAATTCAGATCTACACCATGTAGAATCTATTAACGATTAATTTAATCATCTAGCTCACTCAACTAATTCAGGTTCGGCCCAAATTCCGACCAATATTGTAGGGCCACTAGAGGTGCTCTAAACATCCAATATCCAGAATACGTTAGCCCAACCAACTCAGATTCACGTTTCGTAGGATCCATTAAAGGTGGTTTAACCATCCGATATTGAAAATCCATCAACCCAACAAATTCATATTGGTACCGTATAAGAACCATTAAAAGAGAAGCTTTATTACAACACCATCAATTAATTCTATAAAGCTATGACTTCTTTTAGTGGAACTACTTCAGGGTCAAGCCAAGAAGATACGCAACAACTAATGGACCAAAGGAAACGCAAAAGAATGATATCAAACAGGGAATCAGCAAGAAGGTCAAGGATGAAGAAACAAAAGCATTCTGATGATCTAACGGCTCAAGTGAATGAAAACAACCAAATTATAACAAATATAAACATGTTGACACAGTTTCAAATGAACGTGGAAGAAGAGAACTTGATTCTCAGAGCTCAGATTGCCGAATTAAGCCACAGGCTGCAATTTCTAAACGAGATCAAAAATTGCGTGAACGCGTCAAGTTTAAATTCTGATGCCATAAATATTCATAAAAAAGAGGAATATGCTTGTTATCTTGAATTAGATGATTTCTTGAACCCTTGGAATTTGCTCCAAGTGAATCGCTCTGTTATGTGATGTAATGGCTTAAACTGGTGAACCAAAGTTACTTTCGAAATCATACTTCCTACAGCTAACTTGTATCCAGTCCAAGGCGAACATGCAGCGCAAACGAACCTGAATTGTTGTACTCAATCCCCCCAAGAAAAAATAGTAATTGAAAATGTTTGTGGTCTGTGTGGATTCTTGGCTTGGCTTTCCATTGAGGGATTTGGTTAGGTTCAAAATAAATAAATGGATGTTAGAGAAAAAAATGACGGTTGATAATTGGTTTTTGCCTTCTTGGTTTGTAAATGGGCTACTACTTGTCTCTTTTGTTATTTTAAGGAGATCATGCAAGTTCCATTATTGTCTATATGCATGTAACACTCCTCTATCTTTTTCTTTGTTTTTTTTTAAGTTTAATGCCTATTTCTGTTTACCCTAAATATTGGATAACAATTGAATTTATAGCGGGTTTAAGGATCTGTAAATTCTTTCGCCACCAAATAAAGGTGAAATTCAAGGGCTTATAATTGGGATAAAAACAGAGTAATCAAACTGGCACTCAATAAGAAGTTATAAAAAGAAGATAATAGAAAAGATGATGTATAACGATGATAATAGAAAAGATGATGAAGAACATGTATATTTTTCTTGTCTGGCCCAAAGTGTGGCGAAAGGGAATGTCTTCCACCCTTATAAACCAATCTTCCCGCCTAGGGAAGCCTAGAAGTCTCTATATTTAATTCATATGGGTAAGTGCAAAGGTTACAATAAAAGCTATCAACGGATTACAAAGAAGGCCTCATTTATTATGAGATTTAATACACTTAATACTCCTAAAATAGCAGTACGAGCATCATAAAGAGATGTAGACGAAGATCTGCCCTGAGGCAAGGCATAAGGGATAAGGATCGATCCTCGATCGTGTGATCTTTTCTGAACCGATATCGATCCTCGTGTTTGACTTCGTGATTTCAGCCCAAGCACTTTGACTTCGGTAGTCTCCGACCCGGCTTTACGACTGTTTAACCCGATACAGATAGTCCCCTCGTTTATTGGAGAGTTAAGACAATAAACGACGTGAAATTTCCCTTAACTTATGGTTAT
>MCJB01049056.1:0-42818 GCA_002018475.1 Nicotiana obtusifolia | reverse complement strand
CCTGAGCAGGTAGTGCAGGGACTTCAGATGCCGGGGGCACCTCCAGCCCAGCCAGTTGCACCGGCTCAGGAATTCATAGTACCAGTTATGCCGGACGATGAGCAGCGTCGTCTTGAGAGGTTTGGCAGACTCCAGCTTCCGTCATTCAGTGGTGCTGAGGGCGAGGATGCCCAAGGTTTTCTTGAAAAGTGTCAGCGAATGCTCCGGACAGCCGGCATTCTTGAGTCTAGTGGTGTGGCATTTACCACATTTCAATTCATGGGAGCTGCCTTTAATTGGTGGGAGGCTTATGAGAGACGTAGGCCGGTTGATGCAGCGCCCCTTACTTGGCAACAATTCTCCACTCTTTTCTTGGAGAAGTATGTGCCGCAGTCCCGTAGAGAGGAGCTACGTAGACAGTTTGAATGGCTGCGACAGGGGATATGACTATGTCGCAATATGAGTCAAGATTTTCTGAGTTGGCTCGACATGCTGTATGGATGGTTCCGACTGATCGTGAAAGGATCAGGAGGTTTGTGGATGGCCTTAACTACCATCTCCGTATTCTTATGACCAGGGAGAGAGTATTGGGTGCTACTTTCGAGAAAGTGGTTGATATAGCTCGCGAGATTGAGACGGTTCGCCATCAGGAGCGAGAGGAGAGGGAGGCTAAGAGGCCTCGAGGATCGGGTAATTTCAGTGGTACTGCTTCGAGAGGCCAGTTTCAGCAAGGTAGAGGCCGTTTATTCAGGCTTGCTCAGTCAGTAAGCCCAGGGTATAGTGGGGCATCTGCAGCTCGTGGCTATCATGGGTTGCAGCAGGGCCATTCAACACTTAGCGCCCTTCCAGCTCATTCTCCGTCAGCCCAGGGTCCGTCTAGACCGAGTGCATCTGCTAGAGCACCAGTGAGCTGTTATGAGTGTGGCGAGATGGGCCACATACGGAAATATTATCCTCATCATGGAGCTAGATCGTTCCAACAGTGGGGTCAACCCTCGACTTCTGCTCCAGTTACTTTATCACCTGCTCAACCAGCTAGGGGCGGTGGTCAGGCAGCTAGAGGTCGCCCTAGAGGGGGAGGTCGAGCAGGCGGTGGCCAGGCTCGATTCTATGCTATTCCAGGCAGGACAGATGCCAGTGTTTCTGATACCGTTATTACAGGTATTGTTTCAGTCTGCCACAGAGATGCCTATGTATCGTTTAATCCCTGTTCCACTTATTCATATGTGTCTTCATATTTTGCTCATTATTTAGGTACGCCCCGTGAGCTTCTTGCTCTACCTGTTCATGTGTCTACCCCGATGGGTGACACTGTTATTGTAGACCGTGTGTATCGGTCGTGTGTAGTAACTAATTGGGGTCTGGAGACCCGAGTTGATCTATTGCTATTAAGCATGGTAGATTTTGATGTTATTTTGGGCATGGATTGGCTATCTCCATGTCGTGCTCTTTTAGACTGTCATGTTAAGACAGTTACTTTGGCTATACCAGGTGTGCCGCGGATCGAGTGGCGTGGCGTGACTGATTATATTCCCGATAGGGTGATATCATATTTGAAAGCCCAAAGTATGGTTGGGAAGGGTTGCCTTGCATACCTAGCATTCGTAAGGGATGTTGGAGCTAAGACTCCAAGCATCGATTCTGTTCCAGTTGTGCGGGATTTTCCCGATGTATTTCCTGCAGACCTGCCGGGCATGCCGCCGGACAGGGATATTGATTTCGGTATGACCTGGTGCCGGGCACTCATCCCATATCTATTCCACCGTATCGTATGGCACCAGCAGAGTTGAAAGAATTAAAGGAGCAACTTCAGGAACTCCTAGATAAAGGGTTCATTCGCCCTAGTGTATAACCTTGGGGTGCACCGGTTCTATTTGTGAAAAAGAAGGATGGCACGATGAGAATGTGCATCGATTATAGGCAATTGAACAAGGTAACAGTCAAGAACAAATATCCTTTGCCTCGCATTGATGATTTATTTGACCAGCTTCAGGGAGCACGAGTGTTCTCTAAGATTGATCTCCGTTCAGGATATCACCAGTTAAAGATCAAGGATGCAGATATTCTTAAGACTGCATTCCGGACTAGATATGGCCACTATGAGTTTCTTGTTATGTCTTTCGGGCTAACCAATGCCCCAGCAGCGTTCATGCAGTTAATGAACAATGTATTTCGGCCTTATCTGGATTCGTTCGTGGTGGTATTTATTGATGTTATTCTGGTGTACTCGCGTAGTCAGGAAGAGCACGCAGAGCATTTGCGAGTTGTATTGCAGAGATTGAGGGAGGAGAAGCTTTATGCAAAATTCTCTAAGTGTGAGTTTTGGCTCGATTCAGTGGCTTTCTTGGGGCACGTGGTGTCCAGCGAGGGTATACAGGTTGATCAAAAGAAGATAGAGGCGGTTCAGAGTTGGCCTAGACCGTCCTCAGTCACCGAGATTCGTAGCTTTCTCGGGTTGGCAGGCTATTATCGCCGGTTTGTTCAGGGTTTCTCATCTATTGCGTCGTCCTTGACCAAATTGACTCAGAAGGGTGTTCCATTTGTATGGTCGGACAAGTGTGAGGAGAGCTTTCAAAAGCTCAAGACAGCCCTAACCACAGCTCCAGTATTGGTTCTACCATTAGCCTCAGGTTCGTATACCGTGTATTGTGATGCCTCGAGAGTTTGGATTGATTGTGTATTAATGCAGGAGGGTAGAGTTATTGCTTATGCTTCTCGTCAATTGAAGCCTCATGAGAAGAACTACCCCGTGCATGATTTGGAGCTAGCTGCCATAGTTCATGCTTTAAAGATTTGGAGGCATTACTTATACGGTGTATCTTGTGAGGTGTTCACTGATCATCGTATCCTTCAACATTTGTTCAAGGAGAAGGATCTAAATTTGAGACAGCGGCGATGGTTAGAATTGCTCAAGGATTATGACATCACTATATTATATCATCCGGGAAAGGCCAATGTGGTGGCCGATGCTTTGAGCCGAAAGGCAGTGAGTATGGGGAGTTTGGCATACATTCCAGTTGGAGAGAGTCCTCTCGCAGTTGATGTTCAGGCCTTGGCCAATAGGTTTGTGAGATTAGACATCTCGGAATCTAATCGGGTGTTGGCTTGCGTGGTTTCTTGGTCTTCGTTATATGATCGCATCAGGGAGCGTCAGTATGACGATCCCCATTTGCTTGTCCTTAAGGACAAGTTCAGCATAATGATGCTAAGGATGTGACCATTGGCGACGATGGAGTGTTGAGGATGCAGGGCCGAATTTGTGTGCCCAATGTGGATGGTCTTCGGGAATTGATCTTGGAGGAGGCCCATAGCTCGCGGTATTCTGTTCATCCGGGTGCTGCAAAGATGTATCAGGACTGAAGGAACATTATTGGTGGAGAAGGATGAAGAAAGATATTGTTTGATTCGTAGCTCGGTGTCTCAACTGTCAGCAAGTAAAATAAGAACATCAGAGACCGGGTGGTTTGCTTCAGCAGATAGCTATTCCCGAGTGGAAATGGGAGCGGATCACTATGGACTTCGTTGTTGGACTCCCACGGACTTTGAAGAAGTTCGATGATATTTGGGTAATTGTTGATCGGCTGACCAAGTCCGCGCACTTCATTCCTGTGTGTACTACCTATTCTTCAGAACGGTTGGCAATGATTTATATCCGAGAGATTGTTCGGCTGCATGGTGTTTTAGTTTCTATCATTTCAGATAGAGGTACTCAGTTCACTTTGCAGTTCTAGACAGCCGTGCAGGGGGAGTTAGGTACTCAGGTGGAATTGAGCACAGCATTTCATCCTCAGACGGATGGGCAGTCTGAACGTACCATTCAGATACTAGAGGACATGTTACGTGCATGTGTTATTGATTTCAGAGATTCATGGGATGAATTTCTACCGCTTGCGGAGTTCGCTTATAACAACAGCTATCAGTCGAGCATTCAGATAGCTCCATATGAGGCTCTGTATGGGAGACGATGTAGATTTCCGTTTGGTTGGTTCGAGCCCGGCGAGGCTAGGCTATTGGAGACTGACTTGGTTCGGGATGCTCTAGAAAAGGTGAAGGTAATCCAGGAGAGGCTCGGTACAGCGCAGTCGAGGCAAAAGAGTTATGCCGATAAAAAGGTTCGAGATGTATCCTACATGGTTGGCGAGAAGGTTTTGCTGAAAGTTTCGCCCATGAAAGGTGTTATGAGATTCGGGAAGAAGGGCAAATTGAGTCCTCGGTTCATTGGGCCGTTCGAAGTGCTTTGGAGAGTCGGGGAGGTGGCTTATGAGCGTGCCTTGCCACCCAGTCTGTCGAGTGTACACCCAGTATTTCATGTTTCTATGCTCCGGAAGTATATTGGAGACCCGTCTCATATTTTGGACTATAGCACAATTCATTTGGATGATGATTTGACCTATGAGGTGGAGCCAGTGGCGATTTTGGATCGTCAGGTTCGGAAGTTGAGGTCCAAGGAGATAGCTTCGGTGAAAGTGCAGTGGAGAGGTCATTCCATGGAAGAGGCTACCTGGGAAACCGAGCAAGAGATGCGGAGCAAATATCCTCCCCTAGTTGAGACTTCAGGTATGTTTCTTGACTCGTTCGAGGACGAACGTTTGTTTAAGAGGGGGAGAATGTGACGACCCGGTCAGTTGTCTCGTGGGTTACCACTCCGTCTTCCCCACTTTCTGTCTCATTATGTTGCGTTATTTGTGTTTTACGGAACCAAGTTGAGTAGTTGAGTCCGGAGAGAAATTGGTAAGAAATGAGACACTTAGTCTCTTTCAAGAACGGTTAAATCGGAAAAATCAACCGGATGTTGACCTATGAGTTAGGAGGCTCGGTTGTGAATTCCGATGATTCGATTAGTTTCAGGAGATGATTTATGACTTAGGAGTGAAATCGGAATTTGTTTCGGAGATCCCGTGTAGAAGTAGGCTTGAATTGGTGAAGTTAGAAATTTGGCGATTTTCGATTGATAGGTGAGATTTTGATCCGAGGGTCGGAATGGAATTTCGAAAGTTGCTGTAGCTTCGATATGTGAATTAGGACATGTATGTAAAATTTCAGGTCATTCGGACGTGGTTTGATTGCGTTTAGATCAAAAGAGCGACTTAGAGGAATTTTGAAATCCTTAGGCTTGAATCCAACGCGAATTTGGTGTTGAGAGGTTGTTTTGGGCGTTCCTATGGTTGGAACAAGTTTGAATAATGTTATGGGATATGTTGGCATGTTTGGTTGAGTTTCCAGAGGCCTCGGGTGAGTTTCGCATGGTTAAACGGACTAATTCGTCGTTGGAAAAGAAAGTTGCAGAAAAACCAGATGCGAGAATGCGGACCGCATATATCAAATGCGGACCGCATACCTCGCAATGAGATCGCAAACCCTAGCAGGTTCCTAGGCAAAGTTCAGGTCAGAAATGCGGTAGAAATGCGGACCGCATATCTAAAATGCGGACCCCATATCCGACAACGAGGCCGCAAACTGAGACAGTGAACTGAAAAAAATGAAACGTCAAGAATGTGGCCGAAATGCGAAACGCAAACATGAAATGCGGACCGCATTTCACCATGCTGAGATCGCATACCAGGACAGAAACCTGGACAAATTCAATGTCGAAAATTCATCTAAAATGCGGACCGCATACCTGTTATGCGACAGGTATGCGATCGCATATCGGGCCGGACAGGGGTATTTTGTCTCGATTTTTTACCCCTTTATAAATAGAAATCAGTGCCCATTTGCCATACCAAAGCCATTTTTCGTCACCCACGAAGAGAAACACCTCCAAACACCATAAAATCACAGCAAGTCAACCTCAAAACTATATCCAAAGGAGATTTTCTTGGGTAAATTCTTAAAGAAGGGGATTGGCTGTTCTAAATATATTTGGAGCTAGGGAGCTCGGATTGAAGCAACTTTTGAAGCAATTCTTGGAGGGTTTCCAAGAGAAATATCGGGGTAAGTGTTCCTAACTCAATTTTGGAGGAATTACCTCAGTTTATCATTGTTTTTAGCAATTAATTGATGATTTAAGTTGGGAAAAATTATGGAAAACCCTAAGTTAGATTTAAGATTTGAAGGTCGATCCGATGTCGGAATTCGATAAATCTTGTATGGTTGAACTCGTGAAGAGATAAGGAACCCGATGAGGTGAAAATTTCTAAATTTCGAGAAGTGGGCCCGGGGCTCGAGTTTTGCTATTTTCGGGAATTCTTAGTATTTTTGATTGTTTTCGCTTGGGCTTTGTCCCCATAGCATACTGTGACGTATTTGTTCTGAATTTGGATAGATTCGACGCACGTGGAGGTCAATTTAAAGGGAAAAGGCATCGCGGGCTAAGGATTTAGCCGGTTTGAGGTGAGTAATGATCTTAAATGATGTTCTGAGGGTTTGAGACCCCGGATTGCGCATCGTAGTGCCATATTGAGTTGATACACGCGCTCGATGATGAGCGTGGGGTTGTTTACTACTAGGGATTGTGACTTGGTCCATCCCGATTGATGATTTTACCACATATTTGATTGGAACTGATTTGATATTATCATGATTTGGGCTGATTGCCATATTTAGGCTTCGTGCCGGCTATGCGAACCCTTCAGGGGTAATTTATCACTGTTTACTCAATCATATTTGGGTTTCGTGCCGGTTATGTGAACCCTTCAGAAGTAATTTATCACTGTTTTCTAACTGATTTGATTAATTTTTTAAACTCAGTTTTGAAAATTAAATGACTTTTCAAATGATGTAAATGGGATCGAGTGGCACGCCGCCACGAATATGATATAAATGGATCGGGTGGCACGCCGCCACGGATATGATATAAATGGATCGGGTGGCACGCCGCCACGGAATATGATAAATTAGATCGGGTGGCACGCCGTCATGAGATATTGCGCTTGGGCCGTAAAAAGCCCCTCCCGGAGTCTGCACCCCCCAAGTGAGCGCAGGGTACCCATGGGAACGGGTGACACGCCGTCACGAGACATGATGTGGCCAGTCATGCTATTTTATTTTACTTCATGTTATTGACTTGATTATTTACATGTTTACTGTTTCGTTATGGATTGTTGTATGCCTTATGTGTTTCCTTACTCTCAGATGTTATTTATAATTATTACTCGCTGAGTTGGAAGTACTGACATTACTCCTTGCACCATGTGTGCAGATTCAGGCGTTATCGGTTCCACTCCGAGGTATTGACTACTACTACTATCAGGGCGGTGATTCAGAGAATACGAGGTAGCTGTTGGTGTCCGTAGCCCCGTACCTCTTTTACCTTGTTGTTTCCACTATTTTCAAACAGTTGTGCCAAAGATATTGTAATAGTAATATTATTATTAGTATTTTCATTAGCTGCTCATGACTTTGTGACACCTCGATTTGAGGGCTATAGTGGGGATGGTTCGCTATTTTTCAGCTTATTTCTGCTATTAAACCATACTTATATTATTTTCGTGTTGCTAACTGTTTAAATCGAGGTTTAGTTTGGATTGGCTAGCCTTATCTTCATGAGAGGCGCCATCACGACCGGGTTGGGATTTTGGGTCATGACATCTTGTATGGTTGAACTCGTGGAAAGATAAGGAACCCGTTGAGGTGAAAAATTACTGAATTTCGAGAAGTGGGCCCGGGGCTCGGGTTTTGCTAATTTTGGGATTTCTTAGTATTTATTGATTGTTTTCGCGTGGGCTTTGTTCCCTCAACATATTGTGACGTAGTTGTTCTAATTTGGATAGATGCGACGCACGTAGAGGCCAATACGAAGGGCAAAGGCGTCGTGGGCTAGAAATTTAGCCGGTTCGAGGTGAGTAGTGATTGTAAATGATGTTCTGAGGGTTTGAAACCCCGAATTGCACATCGTAGTGCCATATTGAAGTGAGGCACGCGCTCGATGATGAGTGTGGGGTCGTTTACTACTGGGGATTGTGACTTGGTCCGTCCCAATTGATGATTTTAGTATATATTTGATTGAAACTTATTTGATATCATCATGATTTGGGCTGATTGCCATATTTGGGCTTCGTGCCGGTTATTTGAACCCTTCAGGGGTATTTATCACTGTTTACTCACTGATTTGATTCATTACTTGACAACTGGTAACCAGAGCTGTGAGATTGATACTGAACCCAGAGATATTACAGTTGGTAACAATGACAACTGCAGGTTACAGTTGATAACAATGACAACTGGTAACCAGAGCTGTGAGATTGATACTAAGCCCAGGGATATTACAGTTGGTAACAATGACAACTGTAGGTTACAGTTGGTATCAATGACAACTGGTAACTAGAGCTGGGGAGATTTTACTGTTTTAAATGATACTGAGCCCAGGGATGTTATAGTTGGTAACAATGGCAACTGGTAACCAGAGCTGGAAGATTTTTAAATGATTTCTTACTGATTTACTATTTTCAAATAATGGTTTACTGCTTCATTATGCATTGCCTTGTGCTCTACGTGTTTCATTACTTTTAGTCATTATTTATATGTATTATTCACTGAGTTGGAAGTACTCACATTACTCCCTACATCATGTGTGCAGATTCAGGCGTTATTGATTCTGCTCCAAGGCATTTACTACGACTATCAAAGTGGTGATTCAGAGACTACAAGGTAGTTGTTGGCGTCCGCAGCCCCGTCTCTTCAAATAATTGTGCCAAAGGTATTGTAATAGTAACTTTATTATTTGGATTTTCATTAGTTTCTCGTGATTTTGTGACGCCCCAATTTTGGGCTGTTGTCGGGATGGATAGCTCTGTTATCCGCAAACTACTGTAGTGAATTTTGCTTATATGATTTTCGCGTTGTTTAACTGTTTAAAATGAGGTTTAGTTTGAATTGGCTGGCCTTGTCTTCATGATAGGCGCCATCACGACTAGGTTGGGATTTCGGGTCGTGACAGGTTGGTATCAGAGCCTAGGTTACATAGGTCGCACGAGTCATGAGCGGTTTTAGTAGAGTCTCGGGGATCGGTAAGGAGACGTCTGTATTTATCTTCGAGAGGCTGCAGAACCTTTTAGGAAAAACTTCATATTCTTGATATTCTTATCATGCGGTTTGATTCTATTGAGGCTTATGTCTTTATTTCCTTCCTACTCAATCTTATGCGGCGCGAAGCGCTTGTTATCAGTTGGGCGTCGAAAAGTTGTAGTGGTCTTACAAACGTGGTGCTAGATGCGTGTTCGGGCAGGCTATCATCGCTGTCTTGTGGAAGGATGTTCTTATGTTCCAGCTTAATGTCTGTATCTTTTATGTTTAGAGACTGTGCAGGAATTGCTACAATGTCTATGCGTTGTTGTCATACAATGTTGGTGAAATGGTAGAGTGCTTATATATGGAGCGCGGCAGTGAACGACTAGAAAGGAGGATTTCTTAGTGTATGATTTAGAGGTACATCATTTAATTCTAGCGAAGGAAAGGCAGTCGGACTATAGATGTCCATGTTTGGTTGATGAAATAACAAGACTTGATATTTTCAAGCATGATGGAATTTTCAATATGATGCGGTGTCGTCTTCCTTGTTTGAACGCATTATGGTTCGTCGGTGTTACGGTCTTCTTGGATTTTGCCTTCGGGCATGGTGCTGTGAAATGGTTCCTGAGGGGTGGTTGCCAGGGATAGCTGTGTGCAGCGGTTCAAAAATTGAATTAGTATTTCTAATGTGGATGGCTCGAGAAAGATGATTTTCGAAGAGGCTTAGAGTCAGTAACATTTTATTGGTTCGGGTGCTACAGAGATGGATTTCGATTTGATGCAACACGTGAGCAGCGAAGTATGAGGAACGACATGGCAGGAAGTGTTTTGCGGTGGTTGAAGTACTAGCAGGCCAAGTATAAGAAGCAGAGGTTGAAAAGGTTCTTAAAGGAGATGGTTTAACCGAAATAAGAGTGACAGATTAGCATATGGATTCTGTGGTAGGATAGCCGCGTGCCTTGAGAAAGTGTAGAACAGTTCGAGAATATGATGGAAGGTGATTTGGCCTACGTATTTTATTTGGAGTGATGGTTGCTGTATGAAAAAAGAAAAAAAATAGATAGAATATGGCAGAAAGAAGTTTGTTTGAAATGAATAGGGGTATGAAGATCTGATTATCGTTTCAGGTGCAATATGACTTGAGTTCGTACAGTATTGTTGAACTTTCAGTTGATGTCAATAGGGAAGGAGCAGACTTATACAGCTGGTGGACGAGCATGAGCTCAGGAGAATTTGCTGATTACGGGGTAGTTTTACCTAGTGCAGCGTTGTTAGAAGATGTCGGTAAGGAATTCCACAGGTGGGTTATCTCCTGTGAGCAGGTTAGCGGTGGCGTGATGTTGATGAAGCTTCTGCGAGGTATATTACTTGCTACCCAGTAAGAGGTCGAGTGTGTGATTATGACTTGTGATCCAGGATGTTCATGAAAAGCTTAACAAATACTTCGAGAAGTCTGTCGGGTTAATGGTGCGAGATCATGGTAATTGAGAAGGAGGAATCGTCGTGGGCTCTACATTATGTAACGGTGGCTTAGAGCTAAGTGGGGGGAGCCCCACCGTTTACAATTGGATCGCGTGGTTGTCTGCTTGTCCGATTTCTGGTTATCGGTACGTTACCGGAGTATTTATGAGTAAGGAAAGGAAATATTAGGGGTAATTCAGCCAAGAACTAGATGGGCGTGTGCTATATTCAGTGTTAACAATGCATGTTCAAGTTTTTTTGGGAAGACTCGGAGCTTATGTTAATATGGACATGATGTACATGGAAAAGAGCGCAATCGGTTGCTTTTTTGAGAGGTTGTCATGTGCTAGTAGAGCGTTGGAGTTGGTTATCTTCGGGACTAGGTCAGAGTAATTGACTCTCGATAACGGTCCTAGTGGATTCAAGAATTAATGTTCCTAAGGATTTCGGGTCCGATGTGTGGTTAAGGGTCGAGTCTTCACAGTGGATTGCGAACGAAACTTGGAATATTCTATGTTACCATCAGGTATATGGTGCGGTATTGGAGGAATGGAATAAATAGCTTCGGATTCGCAGAAGGTCTTGCAGAATGGGTGTACCAGTCTGAGATAATATTGATCACATAAGGAGGGTATGAGATGGTTCGTGAGTATTGAGACGATGTGGTCTCGCGATTCGGGTCACTCGAGGTGAGTCCAATTGAGTTCGTTATGTTGTGAATGGAGCTATTATATTTCTAAGTCGGGTCAAGAGTAATTTGAAAGATGTTGGATCGGGTTACACAGCGCAACGGTATCATGTGTGAATCGGGTTGTATGCCGCAACAGTATTATGTTGAGTACGGTCCCCTATATCTATTCCTGCGTATTTTGTTTTTCATCCTCTGAGAAGGGTTCATAACATCTGTTCGACCGTTTTATTCGTTACGCGGGCTGGATAATTCTTTCTAGAGTTCATTCCTCTTTATGTGTCATGTTCAAATTGTAGTTTGTCGGAGCATTGATGGCGCCATATGAGAGCTGAGTCGGTGTTTGAGGCAGTTTATTGCATGAGCAGCTTGCACCGAGTGAGACGAGATTATCGGAGCTGAAATCTATGCAATCAAATTTATATAAGGCACATTAAAAAGGAAATATCGTTATTCAGTTCAGAATGAGGTAATGGTACTGGACAGGATGAGAGACTCCATGAATTACTAATTCCGTAGGTGGCTACGAGTTTCTACACCTCTCTTTCATCGTGACAATATTGCGAGATTTGGAACAGGATTTATATGAGTCATGAGATGTGTTGCGGGCACCAGATTCCTTAAATTTCAACTATTGTGGTCGGAGGATGTTATTATGGGCAATCGACTTATATGGTGAGTTTGTGAATTTGCACTCTACTACTGTGTTTATCCCTGTTGGGAGATTTTGATGGTCTTAGCCGTGTTTATCATTTTTGTTTTTTACACTATTGAGGGCTATGAGTCCAAAAGTGACTTTCTGTTACTCACTACAGTGGGTTTTCATGTAATTTCGGGATAATTGATTAAAGCATTATGAATTATATGCCCTACCGGTATGGGAGTTCATTATGTGCCGTGATTTCGAGTAAAGGAAATTATTTTGAAAGGAGAAATGGATAGATTTTGATTGGCACGAGTGCAAATTACTTGTGATTCAGAGTTGTGGACGAGATCCTCGCATTTTTAATATGATGTGAAAAGCGTAAACTGGGCTATGAGCCGCGGTGGAAGTTATATAAGGACGAGATCCTTGTGATGAAAATTTATGTGTTTTAAATTCTCCCTCTGTTAAATTAAATTTGTACTATAGTACTGATAGGGAGCCATGCCTGTTAGGCTTATTTGATAATTCTTCTATGTGTTTTTGTGTGTATCTTTCCATATTCGTGCTGTAGTTATTGAGTTTTAGCCTACAAGGGAAGTGTTCAGGTGGCGTTAAATGTGACTCGTTAATTCGAGTAAATAATTATGAGGTCTTCATGCCTTGTGAATTGCTGTCAGAGTGGTGAAAGTTTGAAATGAGGTTTTGGTTAATATGAGGTTAATTGACGATGCTGGAATTAATTATGAAAAACTATTATAACCAGAGACGTGGTTATGGGCATACATATGATGGGCGCGTAAGCACGAGTTGCTATAGCCGGTTGAGACTATCTAATTGGGCTGTGAGAAATTTGGCTTTGAAGTTTATAAATGTGGATAAAAGAAATAATCTTCAATTGAGATGGTGTTGTCGGATCTATGTTAAATTTAAGGTGACGTGGAATCACCCGCGAGTGCGTGTAATAATACACTTAGAAATTTAATGTCCTCGGAATAATTCTTGGCATGTTCGAGGACGAACGTTTGTTTAAGTGGGGGAGAATGTCACGACCCGGCTAGTCGTCTCGTGAGTTACCGCTCCGTTTCCCCCATTTCTGCTTCATTATACTTCGTTATCCATGTTCTATGCGATCGAGTTGAGTAGCTTGCGTTAGGAGTGAGTTTGGCAAGAAATGAGACACTTAGTCTCTTTTAAGAAGGTTTAAGTTGGAAAAGTCAACCGGATGTTGACTTATGAGTTAGAGGGCTCTGATGTGAGTTCCGATGGTTCGATTAGCTTCGGGAGGTGATTTATGACTTAGGAGTGTGATCGAAATTGGTTTGGGAGGTCCGGTGTAGAATTAGGCTTGAATTGGTGGAGTTAGTATTTTGGCGATTTCCGGTTGTTAGGCGAGATTTTGATCCGAGGGTCGGAATGGAATTCCGAGAGTTGCTATAGCTTCGTATGGTGATTTCGAACTTAGGCATATGTCCAGATTAGAAATTGGAAGTCCGTAGGAAAATTCAACGCATTTTGGCGGATGTTGGAAAATACAAGATTTTTGGAAAAGATTGACCGAGGAGTTGACTTTTTGATATCGGGGTCGGAATCGAGTTTTGAAAATCTTCATAGGTCCGTTATGTCATTTATGACTTGTGTGCAAAATTTGAGGTCAATCGGACTTGATTTGATAGGTTTCGGCATCGAATATAGAAGTTGGAATTTGTTAGTTTCATTAGGCTTGAATTGGGGTATGATTCGTGTATTTAGCGTTGTTTGATGTGATTTAAGGCCTCAACTAAGTCCATAATATGTTTTAGGACTTGTTGGTATATCCGAACGGGGTCCCGAATGGCTCGGGTGAGTTTTGGGTGGTTAAACGGAATATGTCATCATTAGAAAGGAAAATCTGCATAAATGTCAGAAATGCTTCCAAAATGCGGACAGCATATTGATTATGCTACGCCGAAATGCTATAGCAAAGTGTAACAGATTTCAATGTCAGAAATACTACCAAAACGCGGGCAGCATGTTGATTATTCTACGCCGAAATGCTATAGCAAAGTGTAACAGATTTCAATGTCAGAAATTCTACCAAAATGCGGACAACATGTTGATTATGCTACGCAGAAATGCTATAGCAAAGTATAGCAGATTTCAATGTCAGAAATGCTACCAAAATGCGGACAGCATGTTGATTATGCTACGCGATGCTGTCCAAAATGCGGACAGCATGTTGATTATGCTACGCGAAATGCTATAGCATTTTCAACACCTAAAAGTTTTATTTTGTTCCGATTTTTGTCCCCTTTATAAATAGAAATTATTGCCCATTTGCCATGCAAAACCCATTTTCGTTATCCACAAAGAAAAACACCTCCAAACACCATTAAATCACAACAAATCAACCTCAAAACTATATCAAAAAGAGATTTTCTTGAACAAATTCTTAAAGAAGGGGGTTTTGACCATCTTGAGCATAATTGGAGCTAGGGAACTCGGATTGAAGCGAAATCTTGAAGGATTTTTGGAAGATTTTCGAGAGAAACATTGGGGTAAGTGTTCTTAACTCAATCTTGGTCAAATTACCCAAACCTATTGCCATTCTAGTATGTAGTTGGTGATTTAAGTTGGAGAAAATTGTGGAAAACCCTTGAGTTTAGATTTTAAGACTTGGAGGTCGAACCGATGTCGGAATTCGATAAATCTTGTATGGTTGAACTCGTGGGAAGATAAGGAACCCGTTGAGGTGAAAAATTACTGAATTTCGAGAAGTGGGCCCGGGGCTCGGGTTTTGCTACTTTTGGGATTTCTTAGTATTTATTGATTGTTTTTGCGTGGGCTTTGTTCCCTCAACATATTGTGACGTAATTGTTCTAATTTGGATAGATTCAACGCACGTGGAGGCCAATTCGAAGGGCAAAGGCGTCGTGGGCTAGAAATTTAGCCGGTTCGAGGTGAGTAGTGATTGTAAATGATGTTCTGAGGGTTTGAAACCCAGGATTGCATATCGTAGTGCCATATTGAAGTGAGACACGTGCTCGATGATGAGCGTGGGGTCGTTTACTACTGGGGATTATGACTTGGTCCGTCCCGATTGATGATTTTAGTACATATTTAATTGAAACTTATTTGATACCATCATGATTTGGGATGATTGCCATATTTGGGCTTCGTGCCGGTTATTTGAACCCTTCAAGGGTATTTATCACTGTTTACTCACTGATTTGATTCATTACTTGAACACCGTCATGTTGTTTTCCACTATTTTACAAACAGCCATTTTTACGTAGTTTTGAGATTTAAATGACATTTTAAATGATATAAATGGATCAGGTGGCACGCCGCCACGAATATGATATAAATGGATCGGGTGGCACGCCGCCGCGGGAATTGATATGAATGGATCGGGTGGCACGCCACCACGGATATGATATAAATGGATCTGGTGGCACGCCGCTGTGGGAATTGATATGAATGGATTGGGTCGCACGCCACCACGGAATATAATATAAATGGATCGGGTGGCACGCCGCCACGGATATGATATAAATGGATCTGGTGGCACGCCGCCACAAGATATGATATTGCGCTTAGGCCGTAAGGGACCCCTCCCGGAGTCTGTACACCCCCAGTGAGCGCAGGGTACCTAGAGATATTACAGTTGGTAACAATGGCAACTATAGGTTATAGTTGGTAACAATGAAAACTGGTAACCAGAGCTGTGAGATTGACACTGAACCCAGAGATATTACAGTTGGTAACAATGACAACTGTAGGTTTACAATTGGTAACAATGACAACTGGTAACCAGAACTGTGAGATTGATACTAAGCCCAGGGATATTACAGTTGGTAACAATGACAACTGTAGGTTACAGTTGGTAACAATGACAACTGGTAACCAGAGCTGGGGAGATTTTACTGTTTTAAATGATACTGAGCCCAGGGATGTTACAGTTGGTAACAATGGCAACGTGTAACCAGAGCTGGGAAGATTTTTAAATGATTTCTTACTGATTTACTGTTTTCAAATAATGGTTTACTTCTTAATTATGCATTGCCTTGTGCTCTACGTCTTTCCTTACTTTCAGTCATTATTTATATATATTACTTACTGAGTTGGAAGTACTCACATTACTCCCTGCACCATGTGTGCAGATTCAGGCGTTATTGATTCCGCTCCGAGGCATTGACTACGACTGTCAAAGCGGTAATTCAGAGACTACGAGGTAGCTGTTGGCGTCCGCAGTCCCGTATCTGTTTTATCTTGTTGTTTCCACTATCTTCAAACAATTGTGCTAAAGATATTGTAATAGTAACCTTATTATTTGGATTTTCATTAGTTGCTCATGACTTTGTGACACCCCGATTTCGGGCTGTTGTCGGGATGGTTAGCTATGTTTTCCGCAAACTACTGTAGAGAATTTTGCTTATATGATTTTCGCGTTGTTTAGCTATTTAAAATGAGGTTTAATTTGAATTGGCTGGCCTTCTTTTCATGAAAGGCGCCATCACGACCGTGTTGGGATTTCGGGTCGTGACACCATGGAGTTTAATACTTAATATTAAAGCATTTATCGAATTATCATCGCTTAATGAAATCTGCAAATTAGGATAAGTATTAAAATATACAGGGCCATAAGCCAAACTAGTTTGCTCTGTCCCTATTAGGGATTTTTTCCAGTTTTGATTTCTGCCATCTCTGAGAGCTGCAATAAAGCTTTTAGGTAAGCCTCTTAATGTAAGTGGCTTGAACGCAACTTGTATTAAACCAATATGTAAGAATCTATGAGATTCTCTATAAGGAGCTAAATTATTTTCAGATAATAATCTAAAAGTAGCATGATCATTATGTACTGTGATAGTCTCTTATATAGTTTTGACTACTTGTTTTAAGCCTAATTTTTTAAAGGTACCTAACTGGTATATAACCTGAGGTTGAATTTTAGGGATCGTCTATTTATTAAGGAGATCTGATACCAATGGGATCTTGGAAAAACTTTATTAATTTTTCATTGCAGATATCAAAAAACCAGTTTCTAAAAAGTTCCCATCCGGGTTTTTAAAATTCTGCAGAAATTAATTTTCTTGCCGGTGATTCCGGAGTAAATTCTATTTGATGGCTACTGTCCATGTAAACCATTTGAAAAATACATTTCCGATTCGGTTGGGTCTGGCATAGCACTAGCAATATTATCTGTGCTAATTTTTATAACATCAATTCCATCATTTTCTCTAATCTGTGAGGTAGATGCCCTTGAAGGAAAATCTACCTTATAATCAACAGGAGAGATATATGAGGAATTTGATCTGGTTAATCTAGATGAATAACTGATATTATCAATTTGATCTGGTTCATTGAACCTGATCCTAACAGTTCCATCAGAAGCATGTTCAACTTCTGTGATTTCACTGTTAACACTATTTCGAGGAGCTATTGCTTCCTCAATGACCCATTCTTTAGGGAAATCTATCTCATCCCACTTAATAGGTCTTCTTGTAACAACTTTAGATTTACCAAAATTAGTTTCTATAAAAATAGTTTCATTTTTGAAATCCATCATTTTGCACGTAGGATTCAAAGTATATAAAGGCTTATAATAAATTATATAACAAATGCATATAACTTCAGTACCAGGCAGATAATCATAACCATGGAGTTTAATACTCAATATTAAAGCATTTAGCGAATTATCATCGCTTAATGAAATCTGCAAATTAGGATAAGTATTAAAATATACAGGGTCATAAGCCAAACTAGTTTGTATTATCCCTATTAGGGATTTTTTCTAGTTTTTATTTCTGCCATCTCTGAGAGCTACAATAAGGCTTTCAGTAAAGCCTCTTAATGTAAGTGGTTTGAACGCAACTTGTATTAAACCAATATGTAAGAATCTATGAGATTCTCCATAAGGAGCTAAATCACTTTCAGATAACAATCTAAAAGTAGCATGATCATTATCTACTGTGATAGTCTCTTCTGTAGTTTTGACTACTTGTTTTAAACCTAATTTTTCAAAGGTACCTAACTGGTATATAACCTTAGGTTGAATTTTAGGGATCGTCCACTTATTAAGGAGATCTAATTTGTGCAGCATATCATACTCTTCTTTTCTACTGTTTTTAACAGTAGACTGTTTCCTAATGATATTCATTAGAAAAAAAATGTGTTAAACTTAGTTTTCTATCCCTATTCTTCACATGGCTCTGATACCAACGGGACTACAGGATCGCTTCGACGTAGCTACAGGGAGAATTACTAAGGTAGAAACCCTGTAAAAATCCTAAGTCAGTTAATAAGCTCTAAACCACGGCCTCACCTGCTAACCCTTTTACAATGCCCAACCTTGGCTTAAAAACGGGTCTTGCGGAGGCCACCAATTATGCTGCCATAACCAGAGCTTACTATCTAACATATAACTGACTGGGCTTAAATCTTTAACCTAAGCAACATCGGAATGGATACAGTAATCAAATTAATACTAAAGCATGCTTCAAGAATAGTTCAAGAATCCTAAGTTTAACACAAATATTTAGCCTATCATTTAGGCTAAATCTGCAGACCAAGAAATTAAAATTAAAATTAAAAATAAACAAAAATTAAAAATACCTGAGACCTCTGAAGATGTAACCAAGTGGTTGATTTTATTGATATAAGTTGTTTAAAGAAGTTTTTACAAGTGGGAGAGTAGAGAGAGAAAGAGCCTCCAAAAAAAAAAATCTTGCCCTAAATCTGATAGCCTAAGGATCCTTATATAATGGATCAGTTGCACAAACGTTAAAATATACAATAAAATGGCCGACAAAATAATTACAATCGTGGCCGACAAAGAAAAAGGAAAAGAGAAAATGCCAAACTACTTTATAAAAGTAGATTCCGGATAATTCTTTATGGTAGGGTCGGGTGACTTTATTAAAGTCATTTTGTTTCTATTACCCCAATAATTTTGAAGTGGGGCCTTTCAATTATTTTCCAGCAACTCCTTTGCCTTTGTTATTTTTTGATGATGAAGATTCCTCCGCATTTTCTTTCATCTTTTGTAAAAATTCTTCAATTTCTTCGATATTGATTTGCTCTGTATTACCTTCTTGGGATTCTCCTGCCAAGCAAATATCTTCTTCGGTAGTATTACCGATTGATGCCATTGATATATTCTCTGACATCTCTGTATCAAAATTCTTGGTAAAATCTTTCCTAACTTCTTCAAGATATGAAGCTATAAGTTCTTTCTTTGAAATCGCACCCTTTTTCATCTGCAGTTTTCTGGTGATATGCTTGAAAGGGCTAAGTTCCTCTTCACTATTACTGGCTTTATGTGTGCTATATTTTTCTAGTGCTTTGTGGATATTATCCACAATTTCCTGCCCATGAATATGGCCTTCCTTGGTTATTTGGAGGAATTTACTCCAAAACTTTGTATAAAAAATTATGTTTAAGCAGGGAAATCCCCTACTCGTTTGACTAACTTCTATATCCCATTTCATAATCCATGGGATTGAAAATTCTATGAAGAAATACATAAGGGCCATACCCTCAAAAAATATATTATCCTTTTGTAAAGCTATTAATTTTGGCGATATTTCTAGCCATTGAGTATATAAACTCTTAAGAACTTCTGGTAATATTTCTATTGACGGACCATATAAAATCCACCAGTCAGAAAACCAATTAGGTAAATTCTGCTCAAACACATTTGGGAAAATCTTGAGAAACCTAGAATGTTTCCTATTAGCATTCTCATATAAAAAAGTTTTATGAGAACTTTGGATATAATACCAGTAATTAAACTTAACAGGTATCTTCTGTTCTGGATGGATATAATCCATTTGTTTCAACATACTGATGCCCCATTCATCTGAGGGAATAATCCTTTTGATTATTATTTATGAGAAGTTATAAACTTTTCTCGTAGTAGAAGGATAAAAGTGATGAATTTCAGCTGTTCCTGTTGATAATAAAATCAACTCATAATTCATCCTGTATTTATAAGCAGTTGAGGCATATGATGTTGTATCCAAGTACCAAGCCATTATTTGCCAGGGATTATCCTTCCATTTGAGGTCAGATTGATCCAAAAGAATTATCAATTCTTTTTATGAACCTTGGCTATAAACCTCATTTCCTTCGTGGCCTTCTTCTGTTAAGGCTGCTGAATACGAAGGTGGGTTATTACCCTCCTTTTTGGACTTTATGAATTCCATAAATTCTCTGTACATAGTGTGGTCAGAATTAATCCCCGAGCTTTCTGAGATATTAGCAGCTATTAGTTTTTGGTTGCCAATCGGGGCGAGGATATTACCTCTCCCTTTACCAGTTCCTCTTCCCCTTCCCCGAGGGGGGTACATACTATGGTCTCATCTGCATAATGAAACATAAGGAATTATGAATTCAAATATTCTTGAGTAAGAAAATCAGGGAGATTATTATCACTACCCTTTTTATAAATAATTTCGAAATCGAATGGAGCTAGTAGTGATTGCCATCTTGCAAACATCTGTTTCGAAACATCATCCTTAAAATCTTTATTAAAGATAAATCTAGCTGCATGACAATCAATTTTTATTAAAAACTTTTGATTATATAAATCAATCTGAAACATTAAAACACATTTAACTATAGCCAAGATTTCTTTAGCTACAGTTGCATAATTTTTTTGAGAATTATTCCATTCCCAGAATAAAATTGGACAAGATATTCCTGTTTATTACTAGGACATTTCTGCTTCAGTATTCCACCATAGCCTATATCAGAGGTGTCAATTTCAACCACTTTATCCCTATTTGGGTTAGCAAAGGTTAAACATGGAAGGTTATTAACTTTCTTCTTAATGATTTTAACAGCATCAGTATGACTGTTAGTCCAAGGATTTGGATTCTTTTTGAGTCTATCATAAAGAATACCAGTATCCCTTGGCTAAATCCTTTATAAAAGAAGAGATATAATTAAGACTGCCCAAAAATCTCTGCAATTGCATTTTGTCTGTTATAACTGTCACGACCATAACCCCGAACCCGGTCGTGATGGCGCCTCTCGTGAAGAGAAGGCCAGCCAATTCAAACCAAATCTCATTTTTTTTAATCAGTTAATTAACAAGAAAACAATACAAGCATAGTTTAAGAACAATCATTTGCGAAAATACATAGCTAACCATCCCAACTAAAGCCCAAACCGGGGTGTCACCAGTCATGAGCATCTATGAACCCGAATAACAAGTCTACTAAATACAACCTCTGGCACAATTGTTTGAAGAAAATAGAACTACAGGATAAAAGAGAATACGGGGCTGCAGACGCCAACAGCTACCTCGTAGTCTCTGAAACACCGCCTGGACGGGAAGAATCAGTACTCCGGAGCGGAACCAACAACGCCTGAATCTGCACACATGGTGCAGGGAGTAATGTGAGTACTCCAACTCAGTGAGTAATAAGCATAAATAACGACTTAAAGTAATAAAACACACAGAGCACAAGGCATTCTATAATGAAGCATTAAAACATCATTCGCAAACAGTAAATCAGTGAAAAATCAAGTAAAATCTCCTTTCAACGGGTAAAAACATGTAATCTTTTAGGTAAATAATGTGAAGTAAAACATCACCCCTCGGGCCATATATATATATCAACAAATCCGCCCCTTGGGCAATATCATAAAACCGTACTAGCCCCTCGGGCTCAAATCTCAGAACAATATCGGCCCCTCGGGCTATCACACGGAACAGTATCGGCCCCTCGGGCTATCACATAGTACAACATCAGCCCCTCGGGCTATCACATAATACAACATTAGCCCCTCGGGCTATCACATAATAAAATATCAACCCCTCGGGCTACCTTTCACATCACAATGGGTACCCGCGCTCACTGGGGGTGTACAGACTCCGGGAGGGGTCCTTTACAACCCAAGCGCAATATAAAGCCACCTCGTGGCACATATCTAGGCTATCGGCCTCATATCAATTAAGCCACCTCGTGGCGTCTATACAGTATCTCAGGCCCTCTACCTCATATCAGTCACAAGCCACCTCATGGCACATAAAGCATCTCAGGCCCTCGGCCTCATGTCAGTCACAAGCCACCTCGTGGCATATAAAGTATCTCAGGCCCTCGGCCTCATATCACTCAATAAAACCTCATATCTGGCCCTCGGCCGCACTCAGTCAGAAAATCATCACAAACCCCTCGGGCATAGTAAAAAGTAGTTCTTAGCAACTTCATTAAAGTATTATTTAAGTCTCAAAACTGAGTAAAAATAGCTGAGTTGTAAAAAAAGTGAAAGCGACATGACTGAGTTCAAGCAATAAGTCAAAATAGTGAGGAAATAGCGATGAAAATCCCCGAAGGGTTCAAATAATTGGCACGAAGCCCAAATATGGCAATTAGCCCAAATCATAATGATAACAAAAAGTTTCAGTCAAATACGCAGTAGAAATCATCATTCGGGACGGACCAATCCACAATCCCCAGAAGTAAACGACCCCGCGCTCATCATCGAGCGTGTGTCTCACCTCAATATAGCGCTACGATGTACTATCCGGGGTTTCAAACCCTCAGAACATCATTTACAATCACTACTCACTTCGAACTAGCTAAATCCCTAGCCCGCGACGCCCTTGCCCTTCGAATTGGCCTCCACGCGTGTCGAATCTATCCAAAATCAGAACTGATATGTCACGATATGCTGGGGAAACAAAGCCCAATCAAAAGAAATCAGAAAATACGAAGAAATTACGAAATTAGCAAAACTCGAGCCCCGCGCCCACTTCTCATAGCTCAAAATTTTCCACATCAACGGGTTCCTTATCTCCCGACGAGATCAACCATACAGAAATTATCGAATTCCGACATCGGATTGACCTCCAAATCTTAAATTCTAAACTTAAGGATTTTTCACAAATCTTCCAACTTAAATCACCAATTAGATACTAAATATAGCGATATACTGGAGTAAATTGACCAAAGTTGAGTTAAGAACACTTACCCCGATGTTTCCCTTGAAAGTCTCCCAAAAATTGCCTCGAAATTAGCTTCAATCCGAGCTCTATAGCTCTAATTATGTTTAAGATGGCCGAAATCCCCTCCTCTAAGAATTTGTCCAAGGAAGTCTCCTTTGGATAAAGTTTTGAGGTTGATTTTGTTGTGATTTAGGGTGTTTTGGAGGTGTTTCTCTTAGATGGTAACGATAGTGGGTTTTGCATGGCCAATGGGTACTGGTTTCTATTTATAAAGGGTCAAAAATTAGGACAAAAATGCCCCAGTCGGGTTTAAAATGTGACCGTATATCCGCCGCATATCCAACATGCGGTCTGCATCATCGCTATGGCCATCGCAGATCGTAACCCTAGCCTTCACCACAGTTCAGTGTGAAGCATGGCTTGCGGTCCGCACGTCAAAATACGACCGCATTTTTGACGTCGATTTTTGTCTAGAAATCTGTCTCGGTCTACGGTCTCAGTGTGGTGGATATGCGGTCCGCATTGTGCAAATGCGACCGCATTCCTGACCGCATTCTTGACGTCATTCTTTGCCCAGAAAACTGTCTGGGTCTGCGATATGGGTGTGTGGTTTACGGCTCGCATAATGGGTTTGCGATAGCATATCCCGCTTTGCGATGTCTCATTTACTATTTTACAAAATTGCAACTTCTAGTTTTTCTGCAACTTTTCCAAGGGCGGAACAGTCCATTTAGCCACCCTAAGCTCACCCGAGGCCACTAGGGACCCTAACCAACTATGCCAACATATCCCATAACGTTATTCGAGTTTGTTCTAACCTTCGGAACGCTCAAACAACCTCTTAGCACCAAATTCCCGTCTGATTCAGGCCTAAGAATTTCAAAATCTTCTAAGTTAAAAACCCAACAAGACCATGTCCGAATGACATGAAATTTCGCACATACACATCCCAATTAACATAACAAAACATAATAAGGTAGAAATGGGGAAAACGGAGCGGCAATGCATGAGACGACTGGCCGGGTCATCACATTCTCCCCCACTTAAACAAATGTTCGTCCTCGAACGAGTCAAGAAACGTACCTGAAGCTTCAAATAGGTGAGGATATCTGCTCCGCATCTCGCGCTCAGTCTCCCAGGTACTACCGGTCGACCTCTCCACTGCACTTTCACTGAAGCTATATCCTTTGACCTCAACTTCCGAACCTGACGACCCAAAATCGCCACTGGCTCCACATCGTAGGTTAAATCATCGTCCAAATGAATTGTGCTGAAGTCCAAGATATGAGACGGATCCCCAATATACTTCCGAAGCATAGAAACATGAAATATTGCGTGTACACTCGATAGGATGGGTGGCAAACAAGGCTTATAAGCCACCTCCCCAATCCTCCGAAGCACTTCAAATGGCCCAATGAACCGAGGACTCAATTTTCCTTTCTTCCCGAATCTTATAACACCCTTCATGGGCGAAACCTTCACCAAGACCTTCTCACCAACCATGTAGGACACATCTCGGACTTTCCTACCGGCATAACTCTTCTGCCTCGACTGTGCTATACGGAGCCTCTCCTGGATTATTTTCACCTTCTCTAGAGCATCCTGAACCAAGTCAGTCCCCAATAGCCTAGCCTCGCCAGACTCGAACCAACCAACCTGAGATCTACACTGCCTCCTATACAGAGCCTCATACGGAGCCATCTGAATACTCGACTGGTGGTTGTTGTTATAAGCAAACTCTGGAAGCGGTAGAAACTCATCCCATGAACCTCCAAAATCAATAGCACATGCACCTAACATGTCCTCCAGTATCTGAATGGTACGCTCGGACTGCCCATCCGTCTGAGGATGAAAAGCTGTGCTCAACTCCACCTGAGTACCCAACTCCCTCTGCCCGGCTCTCCAAAACTGCGAGGTAAACTGAGTACCTCTATCTGAAATAATAGAAACTAGAACACCATGCAGCCGAACAATCTCTCGGATATAAATCCTTGCCAACCGTTCTGAAGAATAGGTAGTACACACAGGAACGAAGTGCGCGAACTTGGTCAGCTGATCCACAATCACCCAAATGGCATCGAACTTCTTCAAGGTCCGTGGAAGTCCAACAACAAAGTCCATAGTAATCCCCTCCCACTTCCACTCGGGAATAGCCATCTGCTGAAGCAGGCCACCCGGTCTCTGATGCTCATATTTTACCTGTTGACAGTTGAGACACCGAGCTACGAATCCCACAATATCTTTCTTCATTCTTCTCCACCAATAGTGTTGCCTCAAGTCCTGATACATCTTCGCGGCACCCAGGTGAATGGAATACCACGAGCTATGGGCCTCCTCCAGAATCAACTCCCGAAGTCCATCCACATTGGGTACACAAATCCGGCCATGCATCCTCAACACCCCATCTTCGCGATGGTGACATCTCTAGCATCGTTATGCTAAACTCTATCCCTAAGGACAAGCAAATGCAGATCGTCATACTAGCGCCCCCTGATGCGATCATATAACGAAGACCGAGAAACCACACAAGCCAACACCCGACTAGGTTCCGAAATGTCTAATCTCACAAACCTATTGGCCAAGGCCTGAACATCAACTGCAAAGGGTCTCTCCTCATCTGGAATATATGCCAAACTCCCCATACTCACTGCCTTTCGGCTCAACGCATCGGCCACCACATTGGCCTTTCCCGGATGGTATAATATAGTGATGTCATAATCCTTAAGCAACTCCAACCATCTCCGCTGCCTCAAATTAAATTCCTTCTGCTTAAACAAATGTTGAAGGCTGCGATGATCAGTAAACACCTCACAAGACACGCCATACAAGTAATGCCTCCAAATCTTCAGTGCATAGACTATGGCAGCCAGGTCCAAATCATGCACGGGGTAGTTTTTCTCATGGGGCTTCAACTGACGAGAAGCATAAGCAATAACTCTACCCTCCTGCATCAATACACAACCAATCCCAACTCTTGAAGCATCACAATACATAGTATATGCACCTGAAGCTGATGGCAAAACCAATACTTGAGCTGTGGTCAAGGCTGTTTTGAGCTTCTGAAAGCTCTCTACGCACTCGTCCAACCATACAAAAGGAGCACCCTTTTGGGTCAATTTGGTCAAAGGCGATGCAATGGATGAAAACCCCCGAACAAACAGGTGATAATAGCCTGCCAACCCAAGGAAACTATGAATCTCTGTGGCTGAGGACAGTCTAGGACAACTCTGAACCGCCTCTATCTTCTTTGGATCAACCTGTATAACCTCGCTGGACACTACGTGCCCCAAGAAAGCCACTGAACCGAGCTAAAACTCACATTTAGAGAATTTTGCATACAGCTTCTCCTCCCTCAATCTTCGCAATACAACTCGCAAATGCTCCGCGTGCTCCTCCTGGCTGCGCGAGTACACCAGAATATCATCAATGCGAGGCAAAGGATACTTGTTCTTGATTTTTCCTTGTTCAATTGCCTGTAATCAATGCACATTCTCATCGTGCCATCCTTCTTCTTCACAAACAGAACCGGTGCACCCCAAGGTGACACACTAGGCCGAATGAACCCCTTGTCTAGGAGTTCCTAAAGTTGCTCCTTCAATTCTTTCAACTCTGCTGGTGCCATACGATACGGTGGAATAGAGCTGGGCTAAGTGCCCGGCACCACGTCAATACCAAAATTAATATCATGTCCGGTGGAATGCCCGGCAGGTCTGCGGGAAATATATCGGGTTAATCCCTCACAACTGGAACCGATTCAATGCTTGGAGTCTCAACTCAAACATCCCTCACAAATGCTAAATATGAAAGGCAACCCTTCCCAACCATACGCTGGGCCTTCAAGAATGATATCACTATACTAGGAATGTGCTCAGTCATGCTACGCCACTCGATTCGCGGCACATCCGGCACAGCGAAGGTGACTGTCTTAGCATGACAGTCTAGAATAGCACAACACGGAGATAACCAATCCATGCCTAAAATAACATCAAAAACCACCGTGTATCCAGACCCCCAATAGTCACTTCACATGACCGGTACATATGGTCTACAACAACAGTATCGCCCACCGGGGTCGACACATGAACAGGTAAAGCAAGAAACTCCCGGGGCGTACCCAAATAATGAGCAAAATATGAGGACACATATGAATAGGTGGAACCGGGATCAAATAATACAGATGCATCCTTGTGGCAGACTGAAACAATACCTGTAATAACGGCATCTGAAGCACTGGCATCTGTCCTGCCTGGAATAGCATAGAATCGAGCCTGGCCACCGCCTGATCGACCTCCCCCTCTAGGGCGACCCCTGGCTGCCTGACCTCCACCCCTAGCTGGCTGGGCGGGTGGTAAAGTAACTAGAGTAGAAGTCGAGGGCTGTCCCCTCTGCTGGGATGATCTAGCACCACGATGAGGGCACTGCCTCCACATGTGGCCCATCTCGCCACACTCATAACAGCTCCCTGGTGCTGGAGAAGAGTAAAGAAGGGAACCTCCCGCACCGGAGTGTTTCGCAAGTGCACTCGGCATAGAAGGACCCTAGGCTGACGGAGCACGAGCTGGAAGGGCGCTGAGTGATGACTGGCCCTACTGCAACCCATGATAACCACGACCTGTAGATGCCCCACGGTACTCTGGACGGGCTGGCTGAGCAGGCCTGAATGAACGACCTCTACCCTGCTGAAACTGGCCTCTCGAAGGAGCACCACTGTAACTACCTGATCCTCGAGGCCTCTTAGCCTCCCTCTCCTCTCGCTACTGACGGCGAATCGTTTCAATCTCGCGAGCTATATCAACCACCTCCTCGAAAGTAGCGCCCAACACTCTCTCTCTGGTCATAAGAATACATAGATGATGGTTAAAGCCATCCACAAACCTCCTGATCCTTTCACGATCAGTCGGAACCATCCAGACAGCATGACGAGCCAACTTAGAGAACCTCGACTCATACTGCGACACAGTCATATCCCCCTGTCACAGCCATTCAAACTGTCTACGTAGCTCCTCTTTGCGGGACTACGGTACATACTTCTCCAAGAAAAGAGCGGAGAACTGCTGCCAAGTAAGGGGAGCTGCATCAACTGGCCTACGCCTCTCATACGCCTCCCACCAAGTGAAAGCAGCTCCCGTCAACTGAAAGGTGGTGAATGCCACACCGCTAGACTCAAGGATCCTAGTTGTACGGAGCATCCGCTGACACTTCTCAAGAAAACCTTGGGCATCCTCACCCTCAGCACCACTGAATGACGGAGGTTGGAGTCTGCCAAACCTCTCAAGACGACGCTGCTCATCATCTGGCATAACTGGTACCATGAACTCCTGTGCTGGTGCAACCGGCTGGGCTGGAGGTGCCCCCGGTATCTGAGGTCCCTGCACTGCCTGCTCAAGTGCGCGAGCAGTGGGGGTCTGATTGCCTCCCCCGGCCTGTGAAGTAGCTGCTGCTGTGGTGGCTGAAACTGCTTGAGCCAAGCCCGTGCAAACAGATAGGATCTGAGCCAAGGACTCCTGAAGATCTGGAATAACGATAGACACAGTTGGTGCCTGAGCCGGTGCCACTGGAGCCTGATCCTGAGCTGCGGCAGCTGGTGGATCAGCAGGTGCTGCCCTCGCTGCTCTGCCTCTGCAAGGACCACGAGGTGGCCTCAGTGGGTGGCACTGGCGGTCGTCCACCTCGTTCGGTATCTCGCATCCTCACCATTTGTGAGAGGATAGGATAACAGAAGTTTTAGTACTCGGATCAACAAGTTCGCATGACAAGAATTTCAAGAATATGAAGTTTTCCTAAAAGGTTCTACAGCCTCTCGAAGATATATACAGACGTCTCCGTACCGATCTGTGAGACTCTACTAAACCCGCTCATGACTCGTGAGACCTATGTAACCTACGCTCTGATACCAACCTGTCACGACCCTAACCCCGAACCCGGTCGTGATGGCACCTCTCATGAAGACAAGGCCAGCCAATTCAAACCAAATCTCATTTTTTTAACCAGTTAATTAACAAGAAAACAATACAAGCATATTTTAAGAACAATCATTTGCGAAAATACATAGCTAACCATCCCAACTACAGCCCAAACCAGTGTGTCACCAGTCATGAGCAACTATGAACCCTAATAACAAGTCTACTAAGTACAACCTCTAGCACAATTGTTTGAAGAATATAGAAACAACAGGATAAAAGAGAATACGGGGCTGCGGACGCCAACAGCTATCTCGTAGTCTCTGAATCACCGCCTGGACGGGAGGAATCAGTACTCCGAAGCAGAACCAACAACGCCTGAATCTGCACACATGGTGCAGGGAGTAATGTGAGTACTCCATCTCAGTGAGTAATAAGCATAAATAACGACTGAAAGTAAGAAAACACACAGAGCACAAGGCAATCTATAATGAAGCATTAAAACATCATTCACAAATAGTAAATCAGTGAAAAATCAAGTAAAATCTCCTTTCAACGGGTAAAAACATGTAATCTTTTAGGTAAATAATGTGAAGTAAAACATCACCCCTCGGGCCATATATATATATATCAACAAATCCGCCCCTCGGGCAATATCATAAAACCGCACCAGCCCCTCGGGCTCAAATCTCAGAATAATATTGGCCCCTCGGGCTATGACATGGAACAGTATCGGCCCCTCAAGCTATCACATAGTACAACATCAGCCCCTCGGGCTATCACATAATACAACATCAACCCCACAGGCTATCACATAATACAATATCAGCCCCTCGAGCTACCTTTCACATCACAATGGGTACCCGCTCTCACAGGGGGTGTACAGACTCCGGGAGGGGCCCCTTACGGCCCAAGCACAATATTAAGCCACCTCGTGGCACATATCTAGGCCCTCGGCCTCATATCAATCAAGCCACCTCGTGGCGTATATACAGTATCTTAGGCCCTCGGCCTCATATCATTCACAAGCCACCTCGTGGAACATAAAGCATCTCAGGCCCTCGGTCTCATTTCAGTCACAAGCCACCTCGTGGCATATAAAGTATCTCAGGCCCTACGCCTCATATCACTCAGTAAAACCTCACATCTGGGCCTCGGCCGCACTCAGTAAAAAAATCATCACAAGCCCCTCGGGCATAGTAAAATAGTAGTTCTCAGCCCAAAACTTCATTAAAATATTATTTAAGTTTCAAAACTGAGTAAAAGTGGCTAAGTTGTAAAAACAGTGAAAGCGACATGACTGAGTTCAAGCAATAAGTCAAAATAGTGAGGAAACAGTGATAAAAATCCCCGAAGGGTTCAAATAATTGGCACGAAGCCCAAATATGGCAATTAGCCTAAATCATAATGATAACAAACAAGTTTCAGTCAAATACACGGTAGAAATCATCATTCGGGACGGACCAAGTCACAATCCCCAGAAGTAAATGACCCCACGCTTATCATCGAGTGTGTGTCTCACCTTAATATAGTGCTACGATGTACAATCCGGGGTTTCAAACCCTCAGAACATCATTTACAATCACTACTCACCTCGAACTAGCTAAATCCCTAGCCCGCGACGCCCTTGCCCTTCGAATTGGCCTCCACGCGTGTCGAATCTACCCAAAATCAGAACTGATATGTCACAATATGCTGGGGAAATAATGCCCAATTGAAACGAATCGAAAAATACCAAGAAATTACGAAATTAGCAAAACCCGAGCCCCGGGCCCACTTCTCGAAGCTCAGAAATTTCCACATCAACGGGTTCCTTATCTCCCAACGAGTTCAAACATACAAAAATTATTGAATTCCGACATCGGATTGACCTCCATATCTTAAATTCTAAACTTAAGGATTTTTCTTCAATTATGTTTAAGATGGCCGAAATCCCCTCCTCTAAATTCTTAGATCATGAAGAAGAGAACCACCAAGAATGAGGCGGTGAATATGCCTCACCAGGTTAGTTTTATCATTACTACAAATCCAATTCAGAAGAAAGAGGACCCGGAAGCATTTACTATTCCGTGCACTATTGGAGTGCGTGACTTTGCAAAAGCACTTTGTGATAATGGGGCCAGCATCAATCTAATGCCGCTTGCCATTTACAAACAAGCGGGATTAGGAATGCCAAGGCCGACGAGTATGAGGTTGCAATTGGCTAACCGTTCAATCAAGAGACCAGTGGGTATTATAGATGATGTGATCGTGAAAGTTGGGAAATTTCATATACCAACTGATTTTGTAATTCTTGACTGTGCTGTGGACAAGGAAATCCCTATTATATTGGGGAGACCATTCTTAGCTACTAGAAGAGCCCTTATGGATTCGGAGCATAATGAAATTAAAATTTCGAGTGAACAATGAAGAAGTTACCTTCTAAGCTAGTAAGGGCATGAAGTTACCAAACGAGTACGAGAGCATTTGAGTGATTGGTATTGTTGATGAAGTAGATGATGCTGTTGAGATGAAGATGGAAAGGCAATGCCTAGGTGAAACATTGGCAGCTATATTGGTAAACATCGATGGTGATGATATGGATGGCTTTATGGAGTCAGTGAATGCATTAGAGGGGCGTGGTTCTTACTCGTATACTCCACCAAAGCTTTCCCTTGATTTGGAGAATAGAGCTACACCTCCTGTAAAGCCGTCCATTATCAAACCACCTCAATTAGAGCTGAAACCACTTCCTTCGCATTTGAGGTATAAATTTCTTGGCTTAAATAATACTTTACTTGTAATTGTTTCTTCATTGTTGAATGATGTGCAGGTGGAACAGTTGCTAAAAGTTTTGAAGGAGCATAGATAAGCCATCAGTTGGACAATTGCGGACATTCGGGGGATCCTGTTGGAATTTGTGAGCATAAGATTCAATTAGAAAGTGGGACAAAATCGAGTGTAGAACATCAACGAAGGCTGAATCCGTCAATGCAGGAAGTGGTAAAGAAAGAAATAATCAAATGGTTGGACGCTGGGGTAGTGTACCCGATCGCTGATAGTTCATGGGTGAGCCCGGTGCAATGCGTGCCAAAGAAGGGAGGCATGACTGTGATAGAAAATGAGAAGAACGAGCTTATTCTAACAAGAACAGTAACAGGATGGAGGGTATGCATGGACTATAGGAAACTAAATAGTGCAACATGCAAGGACCATTTCCTTATGCCTTTTATTGATCAAATGCTTGATCGGCTAGCGGGAAAGTCCTTTTATTGTTTCCTTGATGGATACTCCGGTTATAATCAGATCAACAAAGCTTTGGAGGACTAGGAGAAGACAACGTTCACATGCCCATATGGAACATTTGCTTTTAGCCGGATGCCATTCGTCCTATGCAACGCTCCAGCTACCTTCCAGAGATGTATGATGTCTATCTTCTCCGATATGGTAGAGGATTTTCTTGAGGTTTTTATGGATGATTTTTCAGTAGTAGGTGAGACTTTTGAGCATTTCCTGAAGAATCTCAAACAAGTGCTCAAGCGATGCGAGGAAACAAACCTTGTACTAAATTGGGAGAAATGCCACTTCGTGGTGGATGAAGGTATTGTTCTGGGACATAAAATGTAGATAAAGCTAAAATAGAAATCATCTTTAAGCTTCCTCTACCCACGTCCGTCAAAGGTGTCCGTAGTTTTTTGGGGCATGCCGGATTCTACAGGCGTTTCATTAAGGACTTCTCAAAGATTACAAATCCAATGTGTAAACTCCTTGAGAAGGATGCAAAGTTCGTTTTTGATGAGAAATGCCTCAAAGCTATTGAGGAACTGAAGACAAAGCTCACCACGGCACCCATTATTGTCACACCTGATTGGTCTCTTCCTTTTGAACTTATGTGTGACGCCAGTGGTGTAGCCATTGGAGTTATGCTGGGACAAAGACACAATAAAGTTCTTCACCCAATATACTATGCTAGCAAAACACTTAATGGGGCGCAGATGAATTACACTGTAACTGAGCAAGAACTGTTGGCCATTGTGTATGCTTTGAAGAAGTTCCGTGCATATCTGCTGGGCTCCAAAGTAATTGTGTACACCGATCATGCAGCTCTCCGTTATCTGATGGCGAAGAAAGATGCAAAGCCGTGACTAATCCGTTGGGTTCTACTGCTGCAAGAGTTTGATTTTGAAGTGATGGATCGAAAGGGAACACAAAACCAAGTGGCAGATTACTTGTCTAGAATTGAAGAATCAGGGAGACAAAAAGGAGAGCAGGAAATCAATGATGCATTTCCAGATGAACAAATACTGGCCTTATCCAATTCCTTTGCACCGTGGTATGCAGACATCACTAACTACATAGTCAGCAATCTTATTCCGGAAGGGTTGGAATTTTACCAAAAGAAGAAGTTCTTGAGGGATTGTCGAAACTATTATTTGGAAGAACCCTTCTGGTTTCGTGTCTGTGCGGACAACATAATCAGGAGATGCATTCCTGAGGAAGAGATGCTACAAATTCTGAAAGCTTGTCATGACTGACCGGTTGGGGGTCATCATGGGGGGGATAGAACGGCAGCAAAGATCTTGGAATGTGGTTATTACTGGCTGACCATTTATCAGGACGCTAATCAGTTGGTAAAGTCTCGTGACCAATACCAACGACAGGGCCTAATTTCTAGGAGGCATGAGATGCCTATGAACTTTGATGGAAATCGAACTATTTGACGTTTGGGGTATTGACTTCATGGGCCCTTTTACAAGCTCATGTGGGATGAAATACATCTTAGTGGCTGTGGACTACGTGTCCAAATGGGTAGAAGCCATTTCTTTACCAAACAACGAGGCTCAGAGTGTGACCGCGTTTCTAAAGAAGAATATTTTCACCCGGTTTGGCACCCCAAGAGCCATTCTCAGTGATGGGGGTTCGCATTTCTGTAACAGAGTCTTTAAAGGCCTCCTTGACAAGTACGGTGTCAAGCATAAGGTTGCCACACCCTATCATCCACAGTCGAGGGGTCAAGTTGAGGTATCTAACAGGGAAATAAAGAGCATACTAGCAAAGACGGTGAATGCAAACAGGACCGACTGGTCAAAGAAGCTAGATGATGCTCTATGGGCATACCGTACAGCGTACAAAACCCCTATCGGTACATCCCCTTATCAGCTAGTTTTTGGAAAAGCTTGCCATTTACCTGTAGAACTTGAGCATAAGGCTATGTGGGCCTTAAAAAGATTAAACATGGACTGGGCAGAGGCTAGAGCTCTGAGGATCGTACAATTGAATGAAATGGAGGAGTTCCGTCTCCATGCATATGAAAGTGCAGCCGTATATAAGGAAAGAATGAAATTCGTCCATGACAAAAAGATCTTAAAAAGAGAGTTCAAGGCAGGGGATCTGGTATTGCTGTTCAACTCAAGACTAAACTATTTCCGGGGAAGCTGAAGTCTAAATGGTCTGGCCCTTTTAAAGTTGTTGATGTCTCTCCCTTTGGAGCTGTCGAACTAGCATCGGAGGATGGGCTCCGAACCTTCAAGGTGAACGGTCAAAGAATACGTGGGAGCAGATGGAGAGAAACATTTGGTAGAGTAGCTGGCTCTAAAGGATGGTCCATGCCCAACCATGGAATGATTTCAGAGGCATCCTAGCTTCGTCATGCTGCGATGTTAAATCAAGCGCTTCATGGGAGGCAACCATGTGTGGTAACATTTACTTTGGCTTGTTGTTGTACCTTTATTTAAGTTTCGAAATCATAGTTGTACTTAGGGCTATTTGAAGGTTGTTTTAGAAAGCAGGAGTTTGATAAAAGGGCACAAAATTGAAAAGGAGTTCTTGAAACTGAAGAAAAACAACAATGTGAAAAATGCTACACAAATGCAATCACATTATCAATATGCGAGCCGCATTTGTGCCGCAAACTGAAGCAGAAAGTTGAATAAACATAGCTATCATAAATGCAACGATGCATAGCATTTTTCGGATCGCATTTGCATTATGCGGTCCGCATTCTCATCGCAAACAGAGACAGAAGGTTTGGATCAAAACAATGACATAAATGCGGTGAGGTAGCCTACTTTGCAATTCGCATTTACAATATGCGATGACTTAATCATTGCATACTAACAGGTACTTATCTGCATTCCCTCCTCTTCTAAATCCTTCAATCTAGTATATAAAAAAAAAAAAGGGAACACAATAGAGAACGAACAACGATAGAAACTATCGGAGGAAATTGAATCTCAAGCTTACCAAACATCAAAGTGCTGATTAAAAGTTGCCCTAAATCCTCAAATCTTCTTCCTAGGTATGTTCGACCTTTGCTATATGTTTAATTTTAATTTTGCAAGTTAGGTTGGGTGTTTCAATGGAGTTTTTGCACTTTTTGAGGGATGAAGACAAGAATCTAGGGTTATAATTCTTGGGGGATGAACATACTTGTGTATCTAATGGTATTTGCGGTCCACAAAATCAAAATGTGGACCGCACTTTGACCGCATCCCTAAACCCTAGATATCCGAGGAAGATAACAAATGCGGTGCCTTTGCGATCACATAATGACTATGCGGACCGCAAAGGCACAGCAAACAAGGCCAGAACATCTTGATTAACACCAGCAATTTCTGCGGTAAGGTTGCGATCGCATATCTCACTTTGCGGTGATGCGATCGCATTTGTGGGTAACCAACGGGCCTGTGCACAAAAACATATTGCGATGGTTATGCGATGGTTATGCGATTCGCATAGTGGTTATGCGTTCGCATATTCCACCGTAGAATGAAAACTGGCTTGGCACACCTAAGAATGCGACGAGTTTGTGGTTCGCATAGTGGATATGCGACTGCAAACCACGCCGCATTTCTGTAAGTCTTTATTGATTCTTCCTGTTTTTCTTTTCTCTACTAATGATAATGTTGCTTACATTTTACCCTCATGCAGATATGGCACCTCAAAAGCACTCCACGAAGAAAAGGCCATCATCCACTCCTACCACAGCACAGCCCAATCGTGTAAGAATGGAATCGAAGTTGCCAAGCCCCTCCCAGTCTGATGAGGAGGACCGCTTGCCTGAAGTTGATCTAGTGGCTGAGGCTAGAAGGAAACGCGGAGATGACCTTCAGCTTCGATTCGGGGTTGAAGGTTCAAGGACATTGTTCAGGGAAGGGCTAACAAAAAGGAAAATCTTGGGGGAGAAAAAGTTGAGTTTGAATAGATTACAGGAACAGTACCCTCATATTCTTGACAACATCAAAACGAGAAAATGGGAGTACTTCACTAGGGACCCTAAAGAATATAATGAGTCAATGGTCTGGGAATTCTATGCATCTTACGGAGCTTCAAGAACGGGGTACCATAGACGGAACAGAATATTCACTGGCATCGTGCACGTTCGGGGAAAGAGTGTGTTCCGCGACAGTGAGTATATTAATGAACTCTACTTTCCCGATTGGGAATCTGGCACAGCTGAGTACGACTCCAAGTACTCCAATAGAAGAAAACGAACGTGGATGGATAGCGTTCGTGATTGCCAAGGGTACTTCGGCCTGGATTAACCCTGGAAAGAAAATTTATAAAGAGGACCTCACAAGGGAGGGAAAATTTTGGCTAAACTTCGTCACCTCCCATTTAATACTGTCCAAGAACGAAAAAGATATCAGCATTGAGAAAGCACTTCTCATTGCGTGTATTATGACCAGTATTAAAATTGATGTGGGAGTCTCATTTTCCAGGAGATTGGCATCCGGGCAACGCAGCGTGCCACATCACTTCGCTTTCCGAGTTTGATCACAACCCTTTGCCAAATGGTGAATGTTCCTTTCTTGCCACAAGCTGACAAACTCGAAAAGTCAATGAGGGATATCGATATCACTCGTATCAGTGATTCTGCTGCCCCAACAGAGACCCCAATCCAGGACATTGACTCCCAAAATCTCTTATCTCCCCAAGATCCAGAAGCCTCCACTGCTGCTGCAGAGACTGCACCCCCATCCACCATGGGTCCATCTTCTTCAACAATGCCAGCCCTTTCAAGACTTGGTCTGATTGCACATCACGCCAATGCCAAAGTTGACCAACTCTTGAAAACCATTCCCCACTTGATCAAACAGGCCCTGACTCCTATTCAAACGTCAGTGACCGCTTTCCAACAACAACAAACATTGTTCGGAGATCGTCTGCACAAACTTGAGTCTTGGGTTGAACAGATAGAAAGAAGTGAGGTTAGGAGTTTACCCCAGCTGAGGGAGGAAGTAAGATCCATGAAGACCGAACTCCAGAAAATGCAAAATATGGAGTTCGACATAGCATCTCTCCTCCCCAAAGAGGGTGACCAGAGTGCAGACATTGCTGCACCAGACTTGGGCTTGGACTTCACGGCTCTAATGGCAGACATTGCACCTTTGTCTGCCAAAGTGTCTCATCCTCCAGCTCCTCCGGTACCGGTAGATGTTACTGATGACGAGACATCGGGGCAATCATCAGAGTTAGAAGGGGAGGAGTTAGAGGATGCAAGTTCATTGTCCGATGAGGCTGATGACCCTAAGGAGAAGGGCAAAGCAATAGCGACGCCAACAGTGGAGGAAGAAGAGCACGCAGACATTTAGAGGACCATACAGCACTCGCTAGCGGATGTGGCCACCCTTGCTGACTCATCAGCGACACAGCCACCAGTGGGCGAAGCTAGTAGCTCAGCAGCCCAACCACCTGCTCTAGTTCAGTCTCACAGCCCTCCTGCAGCTCTAGAGGATTCCTAGGCTACTAAATCTCTTCGCGCAAATGCGCCCCAGGGAGCCCCTTGCACTCTATCTTCTTTTCTTATGCATTGGGGACAATGCATGATTTCAGTTGGGGGTGGTAGCCTTATTTCTGTATTTGATCTATTTTCTAGCATGTTTAGTGACATTGATAACTGTAAAATATGTAGTAATGATTAATGATTTATGTATATATGCTGTTCTAGTTAAATAGTTAGTGAAATGAAGTTTGTCAATAAAATCCCCTTTGTCAATAAAATCCCCTTGTTTTTTCTTTGCCGGGTTCTTTTTTAAGGGAGTAATAGTAGAACCGGGTTTAGTTAAATGAGATATATTGACCGGGATGGTGAAATTGTTTAGTATCAAGTATGTGAATTTGTGTGTAGAGTATACCCTCGTTAACAAATCAGCCATGTGAACTTGAGGCTCACTCTGTAACTCTAGGTCCACCTAGAGTCGTGTATGTATACATGAGGAAAGCCTCGAGTGACCAAATGTAAACTCTAAAGCTGTAAACTATGTTAACCGAACAGATTGTGTGCCAATGTGTATGAGCTCTTTGTTTGAATATCTCTTGTGTTGCTTCTGCCATCTAGAACTTACCCGGTTGGTTTTTTGACGCTTATTATAAGTACACTGAGTTGGAGAGAGCATCATAAGCATTCTTTGTTTATTTATGAAACCTTTCTAGCCATTTTAGCCTACCTGTGCATAAATAATATCACTAGTACCCTATTTGAGCCTTTTCCTTGGCCTCTGCATTACAAACTTTTCCCGTTCGTAAAACAATGACCTCTTTTGAACCCGTTCCTCCTTGAACATTGAGAACAGGGCTAAAAGCCTAAGTTGGGGGTGTGGGTCAAAATGGAAATGGATAAGGCTGTGAAGTGAGGGTGAGATCCTGCTAATGTGAATTTATGAAAGCTCCAAAGACAAAAAAAAGAGAAAGAAAGAGAAAGAAAGAGAAAAGAAAAAGAAAAGAAAAAGAAAATAGTTATATATGTATTTACAATAATGGAGCTCTGAAATAGATTTGAGAGGTATTTAAGGTGGGCCCACTTTGGAACTAAACGCCAGTGAGGCTATGGGTTGAAAAGAAGCGAAATATTAAAAGAAAGAAGAATGTAATTAGTGTTCAAGGAGGATATAGTCACTCACATCTAAATATATATCCTACCCTTCCTTAAACCTACATTACAATCTTACAAAGTCCTTATGTGATCTCCAACCGAGTGTTCTTAGAAGTAGGTGACGAATTAAAATAAGGGCAAGCATATGGTATGGCATGTGGTGACACTTGAAATTTTGTTCTGAGAGTGAGTGTATTTGCATTTGAGTCCCTTTGTATTGCTATGATAAATATTGTGAGAGTGGGACTTTCTTTCCAGTGAGGGCACATAAACTGCTAGGTTGATAGAAAGTTGAGTTTTGAGTAAAGCATAAGTGCATTCAGCTGAAGGTAGCCTTTAGTTACTTTGTTGAGGCTCAAAGTTCATAAGCTGATTGGTTGTCCTTGAATATACTGATGATTCAAGGAGGGTAAAGTATTCAAAGAGATATACTTCAGATACTAACAACAAACACCGTCCATAGTCAGTATTGTTTCATGTTTGATAAGTAGAGTCTAGACTATGACAGTATCGTTTTAGTTGCTTGAGGACAAGCAAGAGTTTAAGTTGGGGCTGTTGATGTGCCGGGTAAGTTCGGCACATTTTGATACTACTTGCTTAGAGTTTAACTTGTTTTATGTGCAAATTCTACCGATACTTATGTAATTATAGTGTATTTTCAGAACATCGAGTGTAAGGACCCAAAAGCACGGAAAAGAGCTAAAAAGGCCAACTAAAGACAAGAAAAGACTTCAAGAGCATCGCAGATGTGAGTATGCGATCGCAAACAGCACATGCGGACCGCATATTTTGCAAAAAAATCGCAAACAAGGACAGAACTCTGGGCACTTCTTCATGTCGAGAATGCGGTCGCATATGCGACTGCAAAACAAGAATGCGAATCGCAAATTTGCATTGTGAAATCGCAAACGCAAGCAGAGTTTCTAGGTGAAAATCAGGGTGAAGAATGCGATCGCATTTCGCAATCGCATAATCGATATGCGAACCGCAATTACAGTAGGCGACGAAGGCAAATCCTGGGGTTAGAAATGCGACGGAGGAAGAAGATTTGCGAACCACATTTATGTTTTGCGACAGAAATGCGGTCCGCATTATTACACCAGGGGCAAATTAGTCCGGATTTTGCCTCGGGTTTTGGGCCTTTATAAATAGGTTTAATAGGGTTTTGTGAGGGACATCTTGTCAGAATTGAGAGTACAAAGTACGGGCAATTAACTAGTTTTAGTTCTTGGAAGCTTTTGGGATCAATTACCTGCTATTTTGTAAGATGATGACAATTACTATTCTTTTTTATTCAATTTTTAGCATGAGTAGCTAAGCCCAAACGCTAAGGTTGTGAACTCTAGATGGGTACAATGTTGTTGAGATTTTGATATTGAATATGATTTCAACGGATGATTGATATTTATTTACTTCTTATTCTTCAACAATTGTTACTGGTTGCAAACATTAACAA
This sequence comes from Nicotiana obtusifolia, assembly GCA_002018475.1. Taxonomy (NCBI): domain Eukaryota; kingdom Viridiplantae; phylum Streptophyta; class Magnoliopsida; order Solanales; family Solanaceae; genus Nicotiana; species Nicotiana obtusifolia. The sequence goes on along the minus strand of MCJB01049056.1, from coordinate 2,953 downwards.
ATGCCAATTAATTCTATCTTTGCTTGGGAAAGTGGGATAGAATTTGGTAGAAGTAAATAACAAAGACTCAAGGCTTTAAACCTTGTTTAATAAAATCGCTTAGGAATAAGTGGGTTTTAATTTGGCATTAATTGATTGTTCTTAAACACAACTCTTTTGTATTTGGGAAAATCATAAAGAGGATATATTATCCAACTATTGGAAAATATTGGATAGTAAATCAGGCATCAATTGCATATCAAGAAGGTTTTCCGTTGGAAATATTCAATATTAATATCAAGAGCATTATACTACATTAAGGGAGAACAACATTGGTTTCTTTAATTCATATTATTTACATTCACAATATTACAATCAGTTCTCGTTTATCCTCACGTTCAATATTTCTTTTTATTACAATTACTTGATAGAATTACGACTTAGTCGAGTATTACACTAATTAGATAAATGTTTCACACCTATTGCCTGTGGGATTCGACCCCAACCTTGTTGGGTTATTATATTTGACACCGACCGCTTACACTATTCTTGAGGTGTAATTTGAGCGTATCACAACCCAATTATCATTTCGTTGACTCTAGACACGACTCTAGTAATGTGACACTGGACCCTTTAAACTTCTAACGGACTCCTAAAACACCACCCACAATTTTGACACTGGACCTCTTCGACTACTAACAATTCTTACTCAACTAATGTAGTTGACCATCAACTTTATGCCGAATAGAAGAAACTTGGTGGTAGGTGGATCACCCGCCCTCAATTCACAACATCTTATGGCAGGCGTGCCACCCGCTCCCACATGCAACACATCATCACAATTCAAGGAAATTATTCAACAATTTGAAACAATAGTCACACAACGATTAACCATATACGACCCACGGTCATGCGTGACACCAACATATAGACACCCGTCACCATGCCTATACGTTGTTCTCAAGAAGGAGAAATTTAGCAAATAAGACACGATTTCTAATCCCTCAAGCTACGGTTAGAACGAACACTTACTTTGATTTGCAACAACTTCCTAGACTTCCAACAATTCATCAAGCCCAACCTTTTATGGGCACTCACGAACTTTAGGTGGACAAAATTGAGGCTAACGAGCTGCAACTTGGTAGGGTGCCTTAACTCAGCTGAAATCTTGGTACGATTTGCAGCAATTGTGGGTTGGGTCTTTGGTGTTAGAGGGTGGGGTTTCTTGTAATAGATGTTGGGGTTTGTTTTGAAGGTGATTTGAGGTTGATTTGCTGGGGTTTGAGGGTGTTTTAGTGAGTTTTTCTGAGGTGACTGACGAAATAAGGGGGTTTTTGCATGTTAGGGTTCATAGTTCCTATTTATAGTGGGTCAAAATTCGGGACAAAAATAAAATTTCAGGTGTCCAGAATGCGATCGCATTCTGGTCACAAACCCAACATGCGGTCCGCATTTGGACCGCATTTCTGACACAACATTTGACCCAAGACTCTGCCTCACTCTGTGATTTCACTATGAGATTTGCGGTTCGCATTTTAGAAATGCGGTCCGCATTTCTCACCGCATTTTTGACATAAAACTTGTCCAATTCTCTGTTCCACTCTACGATCTAGGCAGCCACATTTGCAGTCCGCATTTCGGATAGCATTTCTGCCATGAACCTTTGCCCAGAAATCTGCCTAAGTATGCGACGCCCATGTAAGATATGCGGTATGCATGTCTGTAATGCGACCGCATATCCTGCATTACTTACCTTTTTGAACTCTTTTCCTAATTATTGAATTCTTATACCTCATACCCTGAAAAAACGTTAAAATTGCATATTACAAAGAGGAATTTGCACTTAAAACAAGCCAAATCTGAACGATTAGTATCATATGTGTTTCTACGACACATCGGGTCGTTACACTTTCAGGTAAGCCTCTTAATGTAAGTGGCTTGAACACAACTTGTATTAAACCAATATGTAAGAATCTATGAGATTCCCTATAAGGAGCTAAATCATTTTCAGATAATAATCTAAAAGCAGCGTGATCATCATCTACTGTGATAGTCTCTTCTGTAGTTTTGACTATTTGTTTTAAACCTAATTTTTCAAAGGTACCTAACTGGTATATTAACTTAGGTTGAATTTCAGGGATCGTCCACTTATTAAGGAGATCTAATTGTTGTGGCATATCATACTCTTCTTTTCTACTGTTTTTAACTGTAGACTGTTTCCTAATGATATTCATTAGAAAAAAATTTGTTAAACTTAGTTTTCTATCCCTATTCTTTCACATGGTTCTGATACCAACGGGATCTTGGAAAAACTTTATTAATTTTTCAGTGAAGTTATCAAAAATCCAGTTTCTAAAAAGTTCCCATCTGGGTTTTTTAAATTCTGCAGAAATTAATTTTCTTGTCGGTCATCCGAGACTAAAATCTATTTGATGGCTACTGTCCATGTAAACCATTTCAAAAATCCATTTCCGATTCGGTTGGGTCTGGCATAGCACTAGCAGTATTATCTGTGCTAATTTTTATAACATGAATTATATCATTTTTTTCTAATCTGTGAGGTAGATGCCCTTGAAGGAAAATCTACCTTATCATCAACAGGAGAGATATATGAGGAATTGGATCTAGTTAATCTAGATGAATAACTGATATTATCAATTTGATCTGGTTCATTGAACCTTATCCTACCAGTTCCATCAGAAGCTTGTTCAACTTCTGCGATTTCACTGTTAATATTATTTCGAGGAGCTATTGCTTCCTCAATGACCCATTATTTGGGGAAATCTATCTCGTCCCATTTAATAGGTCTTCTTGTAACAACTTTAGATTTACCAAAATTAGTTTCTATCAAAATAGTTTCATTTTTGAAATCCATCATTTTGCACATAGGATTCAAAGTATATAAAGGCTTATAATAATGTAATACCCCGTAAATTTACCTATGTGATTACGCCGTAACGTGGAGAGTGTATAT